>BPLR01016367.1:0-89681 GCA_021605095.1 Caerostris extrusa | reverse complement strand
TTATTGTAGCCCACTATTCACTAGTTACATTATTCAAATTATAGAATTCATTCAGTTCACTAATCACTCATTATATTCACCAGTTATATTATTCAGTTATACTATAATCCATTCAGTTCACATCACAGTTTCTCAATTATGTTTAGCTTACTTCTTAGTTACTCATTTCAGTGTTTATAACAACCCCAAGTAAGTAACCATAAGTTACATCGCAATTACATTATAAGTAATCATAAGTATTTAATCACATGAACACGGTGAACACGTATGTTCACTCACAGTTATATTCACTCACTATTCACTAGTGATATTGTTCATTCAGTTCATTATTCAGTCACATTATATTCATCCAGTTCATTATACAGTCACTATTCACTAGTTATGTTATTATTCAATCAGTTTATTATTAGCCCACTATTCTACTAGTTACATTCATTCAAAATTATAGAATTCATTCGGTTCACTAATCACATTATATTCACCAGTTATATTATTCAGTTATATAATCCATTCAGTTCACATCACAGTTTCTCAATTATGTTTAGCTTACTTCATAGTTACTCATTTCAGTGTTTATAACAACCTTCATTATAAGTAACCATAAGTTACATCACGCAATTACATTATAAGTAATCATAAGTATTTAATCACATGAACACGGTGTACACAAGTATGTTCACTCACAGTTATATTATTCCTCACTATTCACTAGTGATATTGTTCATTCAGTTCATTATTCAGTCACATTATATTCATTCAGTTCATTATTCAGTCCCTATTCACTAGTTATATTATTCAATCAGTTTATTATTAGCCCACTATTCACTAGTTACATTATTCAAATTATAGAATTCATTCAGTTCACTAATCCACTCACATTATATTCACCAGTTATATTATTCAGTTATACTATAATCCATTCAGTTCATCACAGTTTCTCAATTATGTTTAGCTTACTTCATAGTTACTCATTTCAGTGTTTATAACAACCCATTATAAGTAACCATAAGTTACATCACGCAATTACATTATAAGTAATCATAAGTATTTAATCACATGGAACACGGTGTACACACGTATGTTCACTCACAGTTATATTATTCACTCACTATTCACTAGTGATATTGTTCATTCAGTTCATTATTCAGTCACATTATATTCATTCAGTTCATTATTCAGTCCCTATTCACTAGTTATATTATTCAATCAGTTTATTATTAGCCCACTATTCACTAGTTACATTATTCAAATTATAGAATTCATTCAGTTCACTAATCACTCACATTATATTCACCTGAGTTATATTATTCAGTTATATATATCATTCAGTTCACATCACAGTTTCTGAATTATGTTTAGCTTACTTCATAGTTACTCATTTCAGTGTTTATAACAACCCATTATAAGTAACCATAAGTTACATCACCCAATTACATTATAAGTAATCATAAGTATTTAATCACATGAACGGTGTACACGTATGTTCACTCACAGTTATATTATTCACTCACTATTCACTAGTGATATTGTTCATTCAGTTCATTATTCAGTCACATTATATTCATTCAGTTCATTATTCAGTCACATTATATTCATTCAGTTCATTATTCTCAGTCCCTATTCACTAGTTATATTATTCAATCAGTTTATTATTAGCCCACTATTCACTAGTTACATTATTCAAATTATAGAATTCATTCAGTTCACTAATCACTCACATTATATTCACCAGTTATATTATTCAGTTATACTATAATCCATTCAGTTCACATCACAGTTTCTCAATTATGTTTAGCTTACTTCATAGTTACTCATTTCAGTGTTTATAACAACCCCATTATAAGTAACCATAAGTTACATCGCAATTACATTATAAGTAATCATAAGATATTTAATCACATGAACACGGTGTACACACGTATGTTCACTCACAGTTATATTATTCACTCACTATTCACTAGTGATATTGTTCATTCAGTTCATTATTCAGTCACATTATATCACATTATATTCATTCAGTTCATTATTCAGTCCCTATTCACTAGTTATATTATTCAATCAGTTTATTATTAGCCCACTATTCACTAGTTACATTATTCAAATTATAGAATTCATTCAGTTCACTAATCACTCACATTATATTCACTCAGTTATATTATTCAGTTATATAATCCATTCAGTTCACATCACAGTTTCTCCAATTATGTTTAGCTTACTTCATAGTTACTCATTTCAGTGTTTATAACAACCCCATTATAAAGTAACCATAAGTTACACGTTTTATTATAAGTAATCATAAGTATTTAATCACATGAACACGGTGTGCACACGTATGTTCACTCACAGTTATATTATTCACTCACTATTCACTAGTGATATTGTTCATTCAGTTCATTATTCAGTCACATTATATTCATTCAGTTCATTATTCAGTCCATGGATTCACTAGTTATATTATTCAATCAGTTTATTATTAGCCCCACTATTCACTAGTTACATTATTCAAAGCGTTGATGGTGGTTGATTTGGTTCACTAATCACTCGATTATATTCACCAGTTATATTATTCAGTTATACTATAATCCATTCAGTTCACATCACAGTTTCCAGAATGTTTAGCTTCAAACTTCATAGTTACTCATTTCAGTGTTTATAACAACCCCATTATAATAACCATAAGTTAATCGCAATTACATTATAAGTAATCATAAGTTTAATCACTGAACACGGTGTACACAGTAGCTGAACATATGTTCACTCACAGTTATATTATTCACTCACTATTCACTAGTGATATTGTTCATTCAGTTCATTATTCAGTCACATTATATTCATTCAGTTCATTATTCAGTCCCTATTCACTAGTTATATTATTCAATCAGTTTATTATTAGCCCACTATTCACTAGTTACTTATTCAAATTATAGAATTCATTCAGTTCACTAATCACTCATTATATTCACCAGTTATATTATTCAGTTACACTATATCCATTCAGTTCACATCACAGTTTCTCAATTATGTTTAGCTTACTTCATAGTTACTCATTTCAGTGTTTATAACAACCCATTATAAGTAACCATAAGTTACATCGCAATTCATTATACAGACAAGTCCCTTGTACGTCACATGAACACGGTGTACACGTATGTTCACTTGTCTGTTATATTATTACGACTCTTTCACTAGTGATATTGTTCATTCAGTTCATTATTCAGTCACCATATTCATTCAGTTCATGGTTCAGTCCCTATTCACTAGTTATATTATTCAATCAGTTTATTATTAGCCCACTGGATTCACTAGTTACATTATTCAAATTATAGAATTGGCATTCAGTTCACTAATCACTCACATTATATTCAAAGTTATGTTATTCCCGTCAGTGGTCATCATCACATCAAAACTTCTTCATGTTTATAACTTCAGAGTTAAACTCATTTCGAAAGCACCCCATTATATACCTAAGTTCTACGCGATGCTACTTATAAAATCATAAGTATTTAATCCCATGTATATGTTCACTAGTTATATTATTCACTCACTTTCACTACTGATATTGTTCATTCAGTTCATTATTCAGTCACATTATATTCATTCAGTTCAAATTTCCTAGTCACTATTCACTAGTTATATTATTCAATCAGTTTATTATTAGCCCACTATTCACTAGTTACAATTATTCAAATTATATAATCCATTCAGTTCACTAATCACTTACATTATATTCACCAGTTATATTATTCAGTTATACTATAATCCATTCAGTTCACTAATCACTTACATTATATTCACCAGTTATATTATTCAGTTATACTATAATCCATTCAGTTCACTAATCACTTTCATTATATTCACCAGTTATATTATTCAGTTATACTATAATCCATTCAGTTCACTAATCACTTACATTATATTCATTATATTATTCAGTATACTATAATCATTATATTATTTAGTTATACTATAATCCATTCAGTTCACTAATCACTTACATTATATTCACCAGTTATATTATTCAGTTATACTATAATCCATTCAGTTCACTAATCACTTTACATTATATTCACCAGTTATATTATTCAGTTATACTATAATCCATTCAGTTCATAATCACTTACATTATATTCACCAGTTATATTATTCAGTTATACTATAATCCATTCAGTTCACTAATCACTTACATTATATTCACCAGTTATATTATTCAGTTATACTATAATCCATTCAGTTCACTAATCACTTACATTATATTCACCAGTTATATTATTCAGTTATACTATAATCCATTCAGTTCACTAATCACTAACATTATATTCACCAGTTATATTATTCAGTTATACTATAATCCATTCAGTTCACATCACAGTTTCTCAATTATGTTTAGCTTACTTCATAGTTACTCATTTCAGTGTTTATAACAACCCCATTATAAGTAACCATAAGTTACATCGCAATTACATTTAAGTAATCATAAGTATTTAATCATATGCACACAATGTAAACGTATATTCACTCACAGTTATATTATTCACTATTTATATTGTTCATTCAGTTCATTATTCATTCTCGTTATATACAGCAGTTATATAATTCATTCTGTTCATTATTTACTCCTATTATATTCATCAGTTACATTATTCAATTATATAATTCATTCAGTTCATCATTCATTTCCATTATATTCACCAGTTACATTAATCAGTTATATAATTCATTCAGTTCATCATTCATTTCCATTATATTCACCAGTTACATTAATCAGTTATATAATTCATTCAGTTCATTATTTACTCCTATTATATTCACCAGTTACATTAATTCAGTTATATAATTCATTCAGTTCATCATTCATTTCCATTATATTCACCAGTTACATTAATCAGTTATATAATTCATTCAGTTCATAATTCATTTCCATTATATTCACCAGTTACATTAATCAGTTATATAATTCCTTCAGTTCATTATTTACTCCTATTATATTCATTCAGTTATAATTCCTTCAGTTCATCATTCATTTCCATTATATTCACCAGTTACATTATTCAGTTATATAATTCATTCAGTTCATTATTTATTTCCTATTATATTCACCAGTTACATTATTCAGTTATATAATTCATTCAGTTCATCATTCATTTCCATTATATTCACCAGTTACATTAATCAGTTATATAATTCATTCAGTTCATCATTCATTTCCATTATATTCACCAGTTACATTAATCGGTTATATAATTCATTCAGTTCATCATTCATTTCCATTATATTCACCAGTTACATTAATCAGTTATATAACTTTATCAGTTATATACATGTGATGTGAGTAAATACTGTATATTCATTCAGTTCATTTTTACTCACATCACAGTTTTACATTCTGTTTAGGTCACTGGTGACTGTGTTGTGAGTCACTATGATCACAGTCATATCATGCGTAAACATAAGATCCAAAATTTAACTTGCCGGCTGAAAAAACCATCGGCATAAATCAGATTCGTAATAAACTGCACGCCAAGAAACTGGAATGTTGGGAGCAGAAAGCAATTACTTATGATAGATTTTTCCTTAAACAAAACTCGAAGACAACGTAAACAAGAGCCTGCACCTCAACCACTCGAAGAGCGCATTTAATGCGCATTAATCGCTGGGTAAGCAAAATTCCGCAAGCTAATTTAATGGGAAGCACTCGCTCATGAAAACAAGTTCGTGCTGTTTTGAGTCCACGAGTAGGATGAGCCCGTAACACAAACAACCGTAAAAGCTTCCTTTTGCATGGAGTCCGCCGCCAAAGAAGCCTGTCTTTAATAGGGGCATTTATTTCACGCACAGATTAAATTCCCTTTCTTACTTCCTGACTTGGCACTTTTGTTTGGAATTGCAAGTTCAGCAGGCGTGATTCAATGGAAGGCACTTAAAATGTACGTTTGTCCTTTAAGTCGCAGACTTTCCAAGCGAATCTGCTGGCGAATTGAAAAGGAATTCGTCGTTTATTGTCTTTGAAGAAAGATAAAAAACACTAATTATTCTAACCGAAATCAAATTGTTAATAACATAATTTAATAAGTGAAATATTCATGAGTAATATGTAAAGTAATATTTCGAAAATCGCTTAAGAAGGAAAATGAAACATGAATTAGAAATAAAAATTTTTTTTAATGATTTTCTTTTGATTCTTTTGATTCTTTTATGAATTTTTTTATTTTTCTTTGAATCCCAAGATGGTTTCTAGAGTGAGAATATTTTCATCAAAAATTAAATTAATACGAGAAAAATGTAATAAAAATGTAAAGTTAGAATTCGCGTAGTTTAGAATACAACTTTGTATATCAACACATATTTTTGTTTTATTGGGACAAAGGAATTATAAAATATCTAGTTTAGTAGAAAAATATTTAATACAATTGCAACTCTACATATAGATACTTCTACAATCATAACGTTCCTTTCAACCAATCTACAATCTTCGTCAAAAGTTTTACAGTTCTAAAATTTCCATACACAAAAATGTTCCATAGTAATTTTGAAGGCAGGTCATTTTGTGTACTATTTCTGAAATCTTTCCATCTTTTGCCCGCATGGCAAAAAAAAAAAAATATATATAAATTAAAAAGAAATGCTTTACAATAAAGAAAAAAAAAAAGAAAATATTGATTGGATATTGTTTTACTCTAACGATTTTCTGCAATCAAAACGCACTTAACTCGACGAAATATATTCCATAATATTTTTGAAAGAGAGGTTAGAGAATCAGCCGTTAGGCAGACGATCTTGGACCAATGTGGTGTTTTTGCGTCATTGAAGAAGGAGCAGCACATAGTTTAATAAATGTATGACATGAGAAGGAAAATTTTCGGAATTTCTAGAATCGCTTCGTAAGATGTTTATGATTACTAAATAAATGTGACCAATCGTCTTCGATGCAAACCACTATTAATTTAAATGATAGCTTGGACAAAGGACCCAACTTCACTCCAAGCAGACTTTAGGCAAGCCTATTTGAATATATCCATAGATAAGAAAGTGAAAAATGATATCCGATATCTTTGGTGTGACAATCCTTCTAAAGAAGGTTATAGTATATTTTTTGATTTTGTAGAGCCTTTGTATCCCTTTTCTTCTCAAGGCCACAACTAGGCGCAACCTAGGTCAACTTGTACTTTGACTTCAAGGATAAGGTTGCAACTTTTATTAATGCAAGAAATAGCAGGACTACATGATTGTTCGAATATCTACCCTCCTATTGCACATTTAATAATTAGTTAGTTTAATTCATTTAATAATTAGTTAGTTTAGCACTTTTAATTGAATTAGTTAGTTTATTTCGATAATCTGCTTTGTAACTTATATATTAATAAGTAAGAATGATTGCGATAATCTTAGTTGTTTATAACAATCCCATTATAAGTACCATAAGTTACATCTAAGCTAAACAGACTTGTGAAACTGTGATGTGAGTAAATAATGAACCGAAGGAATTATATAATTAAATAATGTAACTGATTAATATAATGTGAGTGAATAATGAACTGAGTGAATTATATAATTGAATAATAAAACTAGTGAATAGTGTGCGAATAATAAACTGATTGAATAATAGGACTGAGTAACTCTACTAGTGAAGAGGGAGTGAATAATGCACTGAATAAATAACTAGTGAATATAATTTGAGTGCATAATTAACTTAATGAATAATATAATTGTGAAGGAATATATATGTTTACAGCATCTTAATATGATTATATACTTATGGTTACTTATAATGTGACTGCAATAAACATAGATGTAACTCATGGTTACTTATAATAGGATTGTGATAAACATTGATGGGAGTAATCGTGAAGTGAGTTAAACTAATTATAATGTAAGTGTGAAGTGAATGAAAAAATACGTAGACATACATTGATACGTAGATAAACATTGATGTAAATAACAGTGGAGTTAAACTGACTATAATATACTATTTTAATTTGTGTTAACAATACTAAAGTGATCTTGCATAGATAATCGCTAAGATAAGAGGGGAAATGGGATACATTTTGTGGGTAGAAAATCCAATTAAATACTACATTAAACTGTTTTAAATTATAAATAGGTAAACATTTTTGAATGAAAAATTTTACAATATATTATTTGAATTATGTTAACATTACTGAAAAGTTGTTGCCAAAGTAACCACTAAAATAAATAAAAAGGTAGAGTAAATATTATATGAAAAATTAGAGTTGTCACAAAATGTTTACCATTTAATTACAACAAATAATGTTTCGTTCAATCAAAGAGTTCTTCTTCATTAAGAAAAATGAATTTAAAAAAAAAAAAAAAAAAATCTAACAAAAATAAGAACGGCCAACGAGTTAATTTTAAAAATATTTTTAAATCTCCGGCACTTCAAGTGGAAACTGATTTTTCAGTAATGGACATTTTCGAATTACTTTTAATGAACTTCGTAGTCTAGGAATAGTAGGATATTTTCCCTCTCTTAGGGAAAAAAAAAGGAAATCAAAAAAAGTTCTTTGATTTGTTTTTAAAAAAGCAAAGTACAGATTCGATTTTCCAATTTAATTCAAGTGTTGGAAAGGAATTGGATTAAAATGAAATGCAACTTGGACATCATTAATAATTCGAATGTATTTTATTCGAATTAGATTTTTGCAATGTTGTGTAATGATTCAAAACTTTCGGCGTACTATTGGGGCAATATGAAGTTGTTTCAATTTGCATTCTTCGAAATTTCTCAAGTATTTATGTGTGATTTAAATTGGGATAAATCTCAACAGAATGATATCAGCTGCTATATACGTGAAATGTTTAAAATTTAATGAATCCCCATTCTGAAGTTGTAAAAGTAAAAGAAGTATCAGTTAAGGGAGATTGAAAAAAGTATGGGTAAAAAAAAGGTAAAGGGAAAGTACTGAAAAGTAATGAGCTGATATTTACAATTTGCATTTACAGACAAGTTTTTAAAAATAAGAATGAAGAATTTTTTTCTTTTGTGTTGTAAAATTTTTGCTGTTTCCCGCCATTTTATCATTCTAGAATAAATAATTATTTATGTTCTTATTTACTGAAAAGTGAGCTGCATATACTTTATTATTCTCGTAATAATAAAGATATTTAATTAAGATTTATTAGTCTAATAATTATCAATCAATTACTTTTATTATAATAAATTTAAAAAAGGGGCTTATACCCAATTGAACCTGGATATTTAGCAATGCTATAGTTTGTAGTTATTTAGGTAGAAATATTGATATGTACTGTTGATACTCACATTAAATAGATTTTAAATTCTTAACTAATTAAAGGGTGCATTTCTCTCTAACTAGGAACTAGAACTAACGAATTAGTTTCTTTTTCGAATACTTGTAGAATCTACCACTTTCAGCAGATATCTCTAGAATCTAATATTGTAAAAAAAATCATATTTTATTCATTTTTCCGGCTTAGAAGTGGAATCCTTCCCAAAATCTATAATTATATGTCTTTAAATGTGTTAAATATAGTATGTATGAGTGTTTGTGTGTGTGTCAATAAAGCTGTGTGTTCTCATACCTGTGTCTCAAATCTCAGCCCAACCACACACAGTTACAATTCATAGTTGCACCAATCCAAAACACTAAAACACTACAGCGAGATGGTATTGATTGAAAAGTTTTTTTTTTTTGTTCTAATACAACTGCAAACACTTAGACAGCTTGGTCTTCGATGCCTTAAGGCATGCGCTGCACAGACGTTACTCACTTTGCATGACCAGGGGGCGCGTGTAACTTGAAGATAAGTCACGGAAGTGGAGTAACAATGCCCCCGCAACGCTCTGCGATCCTATTAGGACCGGAACCTACGGTTTAAATTGAATTCGAACCACGGCTCCATGGCACCGCCGGGATTCGAACCCGAAACCTGTGGTACCGAGCACCAGAGCGCTAGCCACTCGGCCATTCAGGCCCTTATTGATTGAAAAGTAGTGAGCTACATATACTTTTCCATACTCTTATTAATAAAGATATTTAATTTACTTTTATTTGTCTAATAATACCTTTATTACTATTAGAAATTTGTTTATTCCCAATTAAACATGACTATTTAGCAATGCTATAATTTGTAGTTATTTAGATAAAAATATTGATATATTGATTGATACTCATAAAATATTTTAAATATATTATATTGATATTGATACTCACAATAAATATATTTAAAATCCTTAGCGAATTAAAAGATATAATTTTTTTTCGAACGAAGTAGTTTCTTTTTCGAATACTTATAAAATCTACCAATTTCTGCAGTTATCTCCAGAAACTAGTATTGCAAAAATAAAGATACATTTTATATCCTTTTTTGCAGGTTTTTTTTTTTTCAAATACATTTTTGTTTTTCTTTCCTTTTACTTCATTTTTATAGTATTTATTCCGAAAAAATTATTATGAAAGTGTACAATTTCATTTGAATTAAAAAGAAAACATTCTTAATGCTACACAGGTAATAAAACAAGGCTTTCAAGTTACATTTAAAAAAATCTTTAGATTAAAAATCTTAAAAATTAAATATTAAATTATGTGTTATTTAAATTAACATACAATATTGATTTTAACACTTTTTGCCAAACATTATTTTTTTTCTTTGTTAATATTATGTATTATTTTTTAATATCATGTATTATTATATATTGGGGTATGATAAGACGAGTGATTTTTTCGCTCACCACAAGTTTCGGGTTCGTGTCCTGTCGGTGACATGGATGCTTGTAGTGATTTCGGAATCCAATGTAAATCTTAGGCCATAGTTTAATATGGCTGTAGATGCAAGAAAAAAGTCTTCTGTCTCGAAATCTGAAAGTCGGCAGACGGCCTTGGCTCTCTCGTGGGGCTGTTGCGTCAATGATGGTAATGATTATACATTATTTTATTAAATTTTTTTTTTGTATAAATTAAGTGCGGTAATTAATATAAAATAGAAGTGCTAAATTTCCATAACTACATCTTATACATTAAATAAAGGAAGCATATAGCGCACATCACTTTTTTGTATTTTCACTAGTTTGTATTTTTATTATTACGAGGAGAGATTTTTTTTTGAAGTATATATCTTGGCCTTGCCGTTCTGAATAAATCTAAAAATATGAATGATACAACAATTTACACCATTCTTTGTCAAATAATAAAACGTAATATTAAAAAAATTATGTTTCACTTATAATAACTAATACAAAAATAAAAAAATAAAACATCATCATATAAATTTGCATAACATCATCTTATGAGTTTCATACAGGAAGCTGTATGAAATTCATAAGATGATGAAGATGAAGCCGTTCTATAATACATTTATTAGTCTTGATACATATTTTTAACAGTAGAATGAGAGATTTCCATTCTTCTCTAAGTATATCAAATCCTTGCATATGTAAAACCAATCATACAACTTTAAAAACTTTTAAAAATATTTAATTATATGTTGTATAAATAATATGAATTACTGAGAACTGAAACATTTAAAAGCAATATACACCATTTTTTTCTAAATAGTTAAACATAATAATAGAAAAATAATGAATAAATAAAAAAAACAACCACTGAGCCAACCAGATAAAAAATGCACTTATGGTAACTAGTTCAAAAAATAAAAGCACTCAATTTCCATAATATCCTCTCGTAAATTCAATGTATAGTACCTTTATTAGTTAATAGTACCTTTATTATGTAATAGTACCTTTATTAGTTTGGATTTATATTTATTATCACCAGCATGATGAGAGGTTTCCTTACTTCCTGAAGTATATTAAATCCTGGCATCTCAAAAAACCATTGATACAGTTCGGAATAAATTTTTAAAATATTTAATTGTGTGTTGTTTAAATCTGATGAAAAATTAATATTTGAAACATTTAAAATCCATGTAAAACATTTTCTGTCAAATAATCAAATAAAAACATTTTTTCATTTATAGTACCTACTTCAAAAATAAAAGTGCTAAATTTCCATAACATCATCTCGTAAATTCAATATAAATAAATACTTTCATGGCTTTGGTTCCTTTTTTTTTTTTTTTTTCCAACAAATATGATGAGAGATTTTTTTCAGCGTATATCAAATTCCTACATCTTCAAAACCAATCATGGCGCTCTGGTAACAGGAAATGATCTACAAGTTCTTTATCTGTACCGAAATAAATGTAAAAACAGAGAACAGACGGAAACTATAACCGTGTTTTACGATGTTCTACTTTACTGGCTGATAAATACAATCCGGAAAACCTCTCGGCTTATTATTGATGATACAACATAAAACGATGATATCGCCGGCGTTATGACTTTTACTTAGAGCACCGATGCGAAAAAAAGAAGATCTTTTTTGGGTATCGCCGGCCGTTCTTTATGTCTCTGTTTCTATGCGGCAGATGGCTCAGATTTGGTAAATATCTTAATAAATTTTACTTTGCAAACATTTAATGATATTCGATATCTTTTGAAACATCGACAAAAGAATGCCAAATTAAAATCACGATGAATTCCGTAAAGAAAGATTGTCAAGATATTAAAGAATCTCAAGATGATAGATTCTTTCATATTAGTGCAATAATATCTGCAAAAAATATAGCCTAATACTTTATTCTATTTTGTGACGTTTGTTTTGATAGATAGTAGCCTCATTCGGACATATGGTTACTTAATCAGCAGCAAGAATGGAATGTCTATTTTGTACAGAATATCAAGATTTAATTGCATTATCATATAGGATTTCTATGGACATCCGTCCATCTACATACAACATACATACATCTATAGACAGTATTTACAATATCTTACCACTTGTCTTTGCAATGAATTTTTGAAATTGTAAAGATACTTTATGATTTCAAAATTTAAATTGTAAAGATAAAGACAATTGAATTTTTGAAATTTTAAAGATACTTTTTTTGATGATTCCAAAAATTTAATAGAAATTGAAAGATAGAAAAGTTTAAATTATTGCAAAATGAAACGTATATGCTTGAGTTTTATTTCCGGGTTTATTTTAAATTTCATTTATTTTAAAACATTTCATTATGAGCACCGTTATTCGCTCATCAAGATGTTATTCTTGCCATATTCGCTGTAGCACCTTCATCAATGGTAGCAATGCCATTTACTATCTTACATGAGTCACGCCCCATGCTTTTGTTCCATATCTATAACATTACCTTGGATACCTCGCACACCAAATATTCCTCTCCTCGACATCTTTCTATGGGTTATGTTAAAGATATGGGCCATGATTCATTTACAGCAGAGGATTGTTGTATGGCATTGACACCATTGATGATGGTAAGCTACAGCGAACATGGCAAGAAATCAAGTATCATCTTTATTCGACAACTAATGGCGCCCATATAGAGATGGGCACCATTAAAAATAGTATGGGTATATATATATATATATGACGGTAATAGTATGTTACTATATATAGTAAATAGTAAAATAGTATTTTATAATTATTAAATTATATTATTTTAACTTAAATGAGGCCAGCAAAAAAAAAATTTAGATATACACATCTAATTTTGTAATGATTTTCACATATATATCTTTTCATTTACCTTCAAAATAAATTTTTGAAATTTCGAATATACTTTATGCCTTTTATGATAATAAAAACTTTGATTTTGAAAATAACTCAAGTATAAAAAAGAGCGTATTATTTGAAATAATACCAACTGTTTTTAAAACTATTCAGTGCTTAAAGGCCAGTCATGAATGTACTTACAAAAACAGACACAAAACGAATTATCAAAACCTTTTATGAATACACACCACTTACTATTATTTTCTTAACTCCGTCTTCTTATAATTTGTTAAATAAGTTGGAATTTTTATTGATAACAAATTTATTTGAAGTGTTTTGGTATATTTTTTATATGTTTATGTATGTTTTCTTTATGACAAATCGGTTATCTTCGTGTCACCACATAACAATACGCAAATGACGGTCTTTTACTTGACATTACTTATTTTGATTGAATGTTGATGATATACATATCATCAACACTCAATCAAAGGACAAAAACTTTCAAGAGGACGTTTGGTTGATTGTTGAGGATAAATATAGTATGAGCTATCAACCAAAGGGCAATAGCTTCCAAGAAGACATTTAGAGGTAAATATCCCCCCCCATTTGCGTATTTTTGTATGGTATAAAAAATCCAGAAAACTATCAAACATCATATGTTAACATAAAAAAAATTTCAGCATTTGAAGTTTTTTTATGCATAATTTTTCATCTTGATCATATACATATGCATATATAATGTTATAATTTTGAAATCATTTTGCAAAAAGGTGCTGAATAATTTTGGGCAGGAAACAAAGACACACTATTTGCAGAGGTATTTTGTAAATGACACAGAAAATTAAAGAGAGAATCATATGTCTAAAAACAATATTTTGGTTTTAGTTTTACAGTGACGCTAACTCTTCATCTGATTCGATGTGTCCACAAAATGTAAAATTTAGCGTTTGTGTAGCCGTAACGACACGCAAAAGCAATCTAGAATGTGAAGATTGAATACCATAATTTTGAAGATCATCATTGCAATTTAAACACTTTATGAAATAAGTGCATATTTCCCAAGATCGATATCTCACTATTTATTAATTTAAAACACTAGCCAATTTTAATTTTTGTTTAGAATGCTTTACTTTACATGATTGCATAATAAATAAATGAGCATTAGTAAATAATAACTAGCAGAAATTCTATATCCAAGACATAAATATAACTCAGCATTAAAAATATAAAAAAAATAAAATTTATACGCATTCAACAATATTGCACATTAAGGAGAGAACACATAAATTACACAATTTACCAAGAAAACATGTTTTGAAACCAATTTCGGTGGATTTTAGATGTTATTTGAACAGAAGGTGCAAAATTAATAATAATTTTAATTAACCATAAAGTTAATAAGTAAGTCTAGTGTAAAGTTCTTGCTTATTTCAATAATCAGCCATTTGACAACCAGGTACGCTTTGAATAATAATAAAAAAGGATGAAAAAGAAAATGAAAAGCTCAATTTTACACCTTATGTGTAAATCAGTCAGTAAAAATAATTACATGCATCTTAATGAAAATACTGAGCTTCTTTGCTAACAAAATCAATGCATAATATATTCAGAAGTGGTATTTATCAAACATACAACAGCCTGTCGCTTCTAGTAGAATTTTTTTTTTTTTTCTGTAGGAGGCATTGCAGGAAAAATATTTTAAGGAGACAGACTGTACTCTGTGTGTGTTTGTCTTGCGTCTGTCTTGTTTTACATAATTTTTAGAAAATAAATGAAAAAAAGTCTTCTTGTCTGTGTTGATCATAACAACGAGAAATTTTGGAATTAGAACAGAAAATTAAAATTTAACAACAGAAATTAAATTGCATGCATTCTTTGAGTTTTCCTTTTAGTGGTTAGTAATAAATTTTATGCAATTACTTAATTTTTTTTTAATATTTTTTCCAAAATGATGATTTTATATAGTGTAATTGCTGATATTTTTATTACAGTCATGTAATATTTTAGATTTAATATTAACATGAAATTTATCTTCAAGCTTTATTTGACATATAATAGTTGCTAATTCCTACAAATCTCAAAAATATCAGTGTTTATTTGATTCAGAATATATTTTAATTATATGATACTTATAAAAAATTTGTTAATTAAACCCATAATTTGTTGTCTTCCACATTTTTATAAAATTACCAGAAAATTATATAGATGGTCTCCTATGACTGTAAGAGCGTCACGGAGCCAAAGTCAGACTTCTACCTACGGGTGCTCCATCACAACAGAAGCTGCTTCCTTCCCCTTCAACCATGAGTACATATGGGCTCGTGGGCTTGGCTTAGATGTCTGCCAAGTGGGATAAGAAACAACAAACAATTTGATAAAAAAAAAAAAAATATTAAATATAATTGTTGTTAATCTAAGGTCAGTGGCTAGGCTCTAGCCCTCAGTGCCACAGGTTTCGGGTTCGAGTTCCGGCGGTTCATAGATGTTTGTAGTGGTTCGGTATCCACTTTAAGCAGTACGTCCCGGTTTAATAAGATCGTAGAGCATTGAGGGGAGAGTGTTACTCGCGTCTGTAGCCCATCTTCAAGCTACACGTGCCCCTGGGTATTGCTCAAGGAGTAACAGCGGTGCAGCCTTGCTTATGGAATAACTGTCTCTATATTGCTGGCTGTATTAACAGAAGAACAACAACGGTGTTGTTAATCTATATCTAATTTAAAGAATCTGCGCATTCCATCTTCAAAAACCTTTCAAATTCTTTATGTAAACTTAAATAAATGCATTCTTGTTTAAGGTTTACATACTTATATAATTCGACTTTTTTTATTTTTAGTGCACGTTGTTATGTTTGCTTCCATTTCTTTCTACGTACACAAACAAATATCATTTAAAAGCATAGCAATTTTAAGAATTACAAAAAATCAACATTTCATCAAAAAGCAACAAATGTACCGCTAAAAGGTAGCTAAATAAGTTAATAAGTAACACCACTTAATAAGTAAACACCGTAGTAAGAGAAAGAATCCGCCCTATTTTAAGAAAACATCTTTTTGAATCAATTTCCGGTGAATTATTGATGCTATACAAACCTGAAGGTATGAGGTTAATAATAATCTTAATTAAGCGTAAAGCTAATAAGTAAGCCTAGTTTAAAGCTCTGGTTTATTTTAATAATCAGCCGGCTGCCAACGCCGTGAATAATATTAAATAAAAAAAAAAAAAAGATTGAGGCGCGTGAAAAGCTTAATTTTAGACCTTGTATGGAAATGAGCCAGTAAAAATAATTACATGTCCTTTAATGAAACTTCTCTGCCTCATTACCAAACAAATTCGAGGCATAATGTATTCAGAGGCTGTTTCTAACTAAACATACCACATCACTCTTTCGCTGCTTTGCGAGGTTTTCTTTTTTCTTTTTAACAAGCATTGTTGGAAAAGCAGAGTGTAAAATTCTTTTAAAAGAGATGGGACTCTTATCTCTTTGGGGTGTTCGTGCAATTTTTGGGAGATAAGGAAAAGAAATGGGTGCTGTCTGTGTTGATCGCAGAGATTCTTTTTTTTATTTCATGGATGGAAATTTATGTATTGTTTGTATTGAATATCGTAAACTGTTTTTTATCTCAATTTTTCAAATCACATTTTTCTTGAAAAGAATCAAAGTATTTTTTAACATAGTTTTATTTTAAAACATGTTTGAAGTCTATTAAAGTCTAATGCTTAAAATAAAGATCACACTTTTAGATTAATTACATCACATTAATTTTCATGTTTGTCAAATGTTTTACAAATTGATTTAACAATAGGATAAAAAAAACAATAGCTAAAAAACCATAGGATCCAAATTGTTTCTCAATTTGGACGGTTACAAAACAACAGACGGTTATAAAACAAAAAAATTATAATCGTCCAAATTGAGAGACAATTTTAGAAAAAAAAATGAAAAATTTTAAGATCTGAAAATTTTTTATAAAAATGTATGTAAAAGTTTTACGAAAAATGTTTTGATGCTATTGCTAAATCAATTTATAAAACATTTGACAAACATAAAAAATTGATATGATGTAATTAATCTAAAAATTAGTTCTTTTTTGAAACATCAGACTTTAATAGACATCAGACCTGGTTTAAAAATGAAACTACAAAAATACTTCCATTCTTTTCACTAAAAGTGTTCTTGTATGCGTTAATCATTATAACTAGAAAGGTGTGGAATTGGAACAGAAAATTAAAATTAAAAAACAGAAATTAAATTACATTCTTTGAGGTTTGCGTTTAGTGGTTAGTAATAAATTTCATACAATTACTTTAATTTTTTTTTTTTAAATGAGGATTTTATATATTATGTGTAATTGCTGATATATTTATTAAAGCCATGCCATAATTTAGTTTGAATGTTAACAAAAAATTTATCCCCAAGTCTTATATGATAGATTAGTTGCTAATTCCAACAAACAGTGTTTATTTGATTCAGGATAAATATCTTAATTAT
Organism: Caerostris extrusa; assembly: GCA_021605095.1. Lineage (NCBI taxonomy): Eukaryota > Metazoa > Arthropoda > Arachnida > Araneae > Araneidae > Caerostris > Caerostris extrusa. Next base: position 71,642 of record BPLR01016367.1, on the reverse strand, counting down.
ATATTACTTTGCTAAATTTGTTAATTCTGATCATACTTTCTTGGTTTTTATATATTTTATAAAATTGTCAGAAAATTATACAGCTTATCAAAAGTGTAATTTTATGAATTAACGTAATTCTTTCAAATAATGGGCTAAGTAAAGAATGCACCTGAATGGCAGAATGTCTTAGCGCTCGGAGCCACAGGTTTCGGATTCGAGTCCTGTCGGTGCAATATATGTTTGTAGCTGTCGGAATTCACTTTAAGCCGTAGATCCCGGTCTCATATGACTATAAGAGCGTCATGGAAGGGAACCAAGTCACACTTCTACCTACTAGGTGGCATGAGGGCTCTGGCCTGTGGTACCACAGGCTTCAGGTTCGAATCCTGGCGGTGGTAGGGATGTTTGTGATTGGTTCGGAATCGACTTTAAACTGTAGGATTCGATCTACTTAGTCCAAAGTTTGCACAAAATGACCGTAGAGTGTCACACCAAAACGAAATCTACCTACTTCTGCTAAATCACAACAGAAGCTGCCCCCCTCTTCTCTTCAACCATGAGTACATACTGGTTCGTGGGCTTGGTTTAGATGACTACCAACTGGGATAAGTAAACAACAATAACAACAGGTAAAGAATCGGAAAAATTATTAAAATATCAAAATAAAATTAAGCAAATAAATTTGGAGAAAAAATACTAAATATTTATGTAGTTATTCTATATTTAATTTAAAGGATCTGAACATATCATCTTGAAAAATATTTAAATTCTTTAATATGTTAACTAATATATATGTATTCTTGCTTCAAATCTACATGCTTATATAATTCGACTTTTTTTATTTTTAGAAAAAAATATTTAGGATACATTAACTTCCATTTATTTCTACGTACACAAACAGATATTTAAAAGCATAGCAAATTTAAGAATTTCAGAAAATCAACACGGCATCAAAAAACAACAAATGTATCGCTAAAAGGTGGTTAAATAAGTTAATAAGTAACACTACTTAATAAGTAAACAGCGTACTTAAGCGAAAGAATCCGCCCTATTTTAAGAAAACATCTTTTTGAATCCAATTTCCGCTGAATTATTGATGTTATACAAACCTGAAGGTATGAGGTTAATAATAATCTTAATTAAGCGTAAAGCTAATAAGTAAGCCTAGTTTAAAGCTCTGGTTTATTTTAATAATCAGCCGGCTGCCAACGCCTTGAATAATATTAAATAAAAAAAAAAACAAAGATTGAGGCGCGTGAAAAGCTTAATTTTAGACCTTGTATGCAAATGAGCCAGTAAAAATAATTACATGTCCTTTAATGAAACTTCTCAGCATCATTACCAAACAAATTCGAGGCATAATGTATCAGAGGCTGCTTCTAACTAAACATACCACATCACTCTTTCGCTGCTTTGCGAGGTTTTTTTATTTTTCTTGGTAACAAGCATTGTTGGGAAAGCAGAGTATAAAATTCTTTTAAAAGAGATGGGACTCTTATCTCTTCGGGGTGTTCGTGCAATTTTTCGGAGATAAGGAAAAGAAATGGGTGCTGTCTGTGTTGATCACAGAAACGAGCGTACTTCTTTTCTTTTCATGGATAGAAATTTATTTATTGTTTGTATTGAATATTGTAAACTGTTTTTATCTCAATTTTTCAAATCACATTTTTCTTGAAAAGAATCAAAGTATTTTTTGTAGTTTTATTTTAAAAAGGTTTGACGTCTATTAAAATCTGATCTTTAAAATAAAGATCACACTTTTAGATTAATTACGTCACATTAATTTTCATGTTTGTCAAATGTTTTATAAATTGATTTAACAATAGGATAAAAACAATAACTAAAAAAACCATAGGATCCAAATTTGTTTCTCAATTTGGACGGTTACAAAACAACAGACGGTTATAAAACAAAAAAATTATAACCGTCCAAATTGAGAGACAATTTTAGAAAAAAAAAAAAAAAATAAAAATTTTAAGATCTGAAAATTTTTTATAAAAATTTATGTAAAAGTTTTTGCGAAAAATGTTTTGATCCTATTGTTAAATCAATTTGTAAAACATTTGACAAACATGAAAATTTATATGATGTAATTAATCTAAAAGTGTGATCTTTGTTTTAAAGATACCAGTTTAATAGACTTCAGATATGCTTTTAAAAATAAAAAAACTACAAAAAATTTCGGCTTTTCGGCTTCGATTCTTTTCATGAAAAAATGTGATTTGAATGGTCATTTGATCGGTTATCTCTAAAAGTACATTGGTCTTCAATAAATATTTATATATTTAACAAATAAATACAATGGTAAACATCATTGGAAAGCACCTAAAACCCTAAATTTAAAAAAAAAAAAAAAAAAAACTTTTCACATTTTGCGCCGCTGTTTCTATTGGAAAAAGTTTTTTTTGCCAGTAGTACAAGAAATGCTCAATAGGTGCACAAGAGTATAGAATAAAAGCATCTTCTTTGTCATTAGTTTACATTTTACTGACTTTTGAAGTTTCAAATGATAAAACAAACATAGATCACTTTTTCACCTGAAATCTTCTTTTAGCGATATTTTTGTGTTTTTAATTTTTCAATCGTATTTTTAACGTGTTATTTAGTAGATGTCTGTTTGTTTGTGCAGCTCGAACTGGGTGTCATCAAGCCACTCAAACACCCATTTAAAAACGCACCACTTTAATTACAAGCGCACGACACACTACAAACATACAACAGACATTTAAAGACATTAAGTGGTAGGAGTACACTTCTAAACTATATATAAATTTACTCAGGTGCACGCTGGATAGCAAAAATATAGTTCATCTCTCTATAAGAGTCTGTAGGCCAATTTATGCACAGGATGGTTCTAACTGTATCTTCTGTTGTTGTGAGAGACTGTAAATTAAACGTCTCTGAAGTAGCAGCTAATTATACATTTGTGGAAGGATTCCACTTCTAGCTCTTGTGATTGAACTGATAACTAACGGCAGCGCCTGTTTTGCCGTACATCCTCTTTGGCGAGAGTCTCGAAGCCCTATTGACGATTTCTTCAGTACTACGCATGGGGCGCTCTTGCAGTGCGTAGGAGGAAACAGGGTTGCTTAGGTGGAACCACGGTTACATTATGATATAAAAACATACTACACTGTTTTCTAAGTACTTTTAGAAAACTACAAAGGGATGTTATCCATTTACTTATTTTTGAACAAAAATTAAAAATATTCTATTACAGACATTTTTATTTAAAAATAATTTTTAACAAATCACGATAATTATTGAAGAACTGATAAATATTTCTTAAATTTAAATACTAAAAAAAGTTTTCTGTGTATTCTTTTTTAATAAAATGGTTATTCGTTGATTATGATGTTTTAAGTCTGAATATCATAAATAGTTATCTGCAATTGTCAACAAAAGTATTATTAAGTATAAATTTCTGTTGTTAAAAAATATCAATTGTAACAATAAAATCTTTTACTGATATATATTTGGGAACAAAAGTATTATTAAGTAGAAATTTCTGTTGTTGAAAAATATCAACTGTAACAACAAAATCTTTTACTAGTATATATGTGTCAACAAAAGTATTATTAAGTAGAAATTTCTGTTGTTGAAAAATAACAAAAGTATGTAGCAACAAAATCTTTTACTGATATATATTTGGGAACAAAAAGTATTATTAAGTATAATTTTTATTGTTGAAAAATATCAATTGAGCAACAAAATCTTTCACTGATATATATTTTGTCAACAAAAGTATTATTAAGTATAAATTTCTATTGTTGAAAAATATCAATTGAGCAACAAAATCTTTCACTGATAACAAAAGTATTTTTATACTGATATATCAATTGTTGTCAACAAAAATATTATTAAGTATAAATATCTATTGTTGAAAAATATAAATTGTAAAAACAAAATGTTTTACCGATATTTTTTTTATTTTAATGAAAATATTATTTTAAACGCTGTACAAGAAATACTAATTAAATGAAACGAAAAGATATTATTAATGAAATATCAATGAATTCACGTACTATTGCCTATTTATGATTACTATAACTGACTTCTCTTCAAATATTCCCGATATTAATATCAAAAATGTATTTTTTTTAAAAGAAATTGGAAGTAAATTTGACATCTCTACTTTGAAATGCACCAAAAAGTCCAAAGAAGATAATTCTAGTATTTCGTCCATACAGCTTGTCTTCGTCTCAGAAAAAGTCTTCAATTGAAGATGACATAGAATGCAACAAGGAATTGTTCTAAATTTTATTTAATTTTTTTTTTCGCTATGCTTGAATTTTATGTTCGCTGTTTTTTTGAATTCAAAACGATAGATTTTTTCCCCATTTTCCTATGTTTTTCGTGAACAGCTTTTTTGTTATGCAGTACGAGAGCAATTTTATCTTAAACTTCGAAATAAATATATATTATTTAAGCGTAAAAGTGCTTTTATGTGCATATTCTAAAATTGAAAAATAAAATTTTGAAAACTTTCGAATCAAATTTCAGCTATTATTATATGTAGTAGACTATAATTTAATATATTAACTTTCATTTAACTTTCAACTAAGTATATTTTTAAATATATATAATTAACAAAAATAACATTGAATAAATTGAATTGCTCAATTTTTTGTATCAGTCATTTTTAACAATTGACGTAAACGATAGCTTTAATATCGATAATGAAGGTAGTAATCTATATCAGTTCTTATAAAAAATTATAAAAAAATGAAATTTTACACTAATATTAGCTGGTATAAATATATTATATCAAAGTCAGACAAAAATCATCTACACATTTTTTCATTAAATATTTTTTTTTTTTTTAAATTTAAATTTAAAAAATGGCTACTGTAATTAAACTATTCCTCCAAAAATTAACTTTTACTCATTTATTCATTATGAAAAGAAACATATTCATAATAAATAAAACTATATCTATTCCAGTTTTATAAAATAATATTGAAAACATCAAATTAGATGTCAGAATTATTTAGGAGACATTAATTTAAGTGCTTTTTAGTATTTTAAAATTATACAAATAAATTTTAAAAAATTCAAAATTCTTTCAGAATTTCGATGATTTGATAATTCCATATTTGCATATTTAACGAATTGCATCAAAAATTAGCTTGTGTTTATACTCATTTATTATATCATCTATATTTAATTGGAAAAATACTTAATTAAATGAATTTTTGTTGTGATTCAAATGTAACTCTAAAACTTTAGGTAGACTACATGAATCAAACATTCCACAGAGTGTTCAGTTCTAATTTGATAGTGATTTTAATCGAAGTACAGGGATACGTTCCAACGTACGTTCCACTGTGTTCAGTTTTTAAATTGTTGGTGATTTTTTATAGAAGTACCTGAATTTAAATATTCTGCCTGAGTGATTCATCTATAATTTAATAGAGATTTTAATTAAAGTACAAAGATTAAAACTTTCCTGTGTGTTTATTTCTAATTTATTGGTAATTTTAGTTCAATACATGAATTGAAATATTCTGCTGAGTGTTCAGTTCTAATTTTATAGTTATTTTTAATTAAAACACAAAAGATTAAAACTTTTGTATGTTCACTTTTAATTTGATAATATTTTTAATTAAAAAGTACATGAATTAAAACATTCCGCTGAGTGTTCAGTTCAAATTTGATGGTGGTTTTTTAATTAAAAATAGTCCACTGAGTGTCCAGTTCTAATTTGAGGGTGGTTTTAATTAAAGTACACGAATTAAAATATTCCACTGAATGTTCAGTTCTAATTGTACAGAGATTTTAATTAAAGTACAAAGATTAAAACTTTCTGGTGTTTTCATTTATAATTTGATGGTTATTTTGGTTTAATACATAAATTAAATTTGCAATAGAACATCTCAATACAACGTTTCTAAACAATGAAATGTTGTATTAAACTGAAAATTGAAAAGTATTGACCAAAATTATGCAATATAAATTATTTTATTAATAGTTTGAAAAATTTAAAAATGTATCCTTAAAGTGTTTCGATAGTTACTTAACAATTTATTAAGTTAAAAAATTGTTTGAAATTTAAATTCCAGTAAAAAAGGAGGTTTTAAGATACCGAAAAAAAATAAACAATGGTTTTTAAAACACGCAATATGAAAATATGGTATATCATGGTATCCAGATAATGTGATAGCATTAAATCTATGGAAAATAAAATAACAAAATAGTATTGTTTACAGTGAAAAGGTGGACGCAGGGAATGCAGTTAGTATTTGAATGATGATAATGATTTCTTGGCATGATGAATGATTCTTTTCTTCTGCAAAGTTTATTAAACTAATGGTTTCTTTTATCTCATCGATGGATTACAAGTTACGTTTCCATTCAGTGGTATAAAATTGTCTAGAAAGATACTTAAAATACAAAGATTCAGTTAATACAAGTAGTTACTTAATAGGTTGTCCTCCAATTTCTCCACACGGAAAGAAAAAAAGATTAATGAATGATGAATATAATTTTATATGATTTTCAATTTTATTTTTCACAGAAAAAAGAATAATATAACTTAACTGATAATATAAGTGATCTATCAATATAATTTAAAAATAATATAAGTGATATAGCAATAAAAAATTTAAGAAATAATATAAGTGATAATTTTAAGTAATCTATCAGTGTGATTTAAGTGATAATATAAGTTGCTGTTGCTATCCTGTCCTTCATGGGAAAAGGGGTGCAGCTTCTGTTCTAACGGAGCACCCGTAGGTAGAAGTCTGGCTTCTGCTCCGTGACGCTCTTACAGTCATAGGAGATCGGGACGTACGGCTTAAAATAGATTCCGAATCACAACAAACATCCATGGCACCGCCGGGACTCGAACCCGAAAAACCTGTGGCACCGAGCGCTAGAGCGCTAGACACTCGACCATTCAGGCCCCGATAATATAAGTGATATATCAATATATTTTTGTGATAATAAAAGTAATATAGCGATGTAATTTAAGAGTTAATATAAGCATAAAGCAATACAATTTAAGAGATAATATAAATGATATAGAAATATAATTTAAAAGATAATATAGGTGTTACAACAATATAATTTAAGATATAATATAAGATATCCGTAAATATAATTTAATTGGTAATGAAGTGATTTTTAAAACTGATATAGCAATATAATATAATAATTATGTTATAATTAAGGTGATGGATTGAACTGATACAGCAAATTTATATTAGATTTTCCCACCCAATTTTACCAGATTTTATCATTCCTGAAATCAGTGATCGCAACAAACGTTCTTTATAACTTCTAACCTTATATACCCCGCTAGTCTAAATTCATATCATTTAGCACCATTGGCCACAAGAATCTCAAATTGTTCCACTACCTAAAATTCTTCCAACATCATCTGCCCGAACAGCGCACGAGCAAAGACTTTGACAGTTGTGTTCGATTCCAGTCCCGCCTGATTTTCCTGAGAGCAATCCTATATTGCCAGTTTTGAAGCAGCCCGTATTTCGATAGGCAAAATTCTTTTTCTGCTTTCTTTTAAAGTCTCGTGTTCACTTTAAAATTCGACGTCAACGTCAACTTTAGCGTTATTGGATGTACTAGGAGCGAGGCCTCTCTACATCTTCTGAGAAATATTTGCTCCCGAGAATCAAAAATTTTGTGGAGGGACTGTCTCCAACTTGCTAATGCAAATCTTAAATTATTTTTTATATTATTTAATATAAAAATCTGCTTAATATTTTTAATTAATTTCATATTCAGTTCTATTTATTTGAAAACAAACCACTGGTTCTCTTTTTTATTATGATTCGTCTTAACAATGTCCAAAACTGATATAAAAAAAAAAGAAACAAATTGCAAATTCTGTTAATAAAAATAAAGTGAATTGAATAAGAAATTAAAAATGTATTTAGAAACAAAATTATATTCACACGACATTTTATGTCGTACATTTTCAAAAAATAGGCGAAATAGTCGTTGATTTTGTCTATATACTGTTATTAAACAGTATACAGCCTAAAAGCAACGGTATATAGTCGAACAGTGCATAGCCGAACAGAATATAGCAACAATATATAGATAAATAGAAACAGTATAGCAATGTGCATTTACAACAGTATAACAGCAAATATTTGTAACAATATAATATATATTTGTAACAGTATAATAGCACATATATGCAACAATATATAGATAAATAGGAACAGTATAACAATGTGAATTTACAACAGTATAATAGCAAATATTTGTAACAATATAATATATATTGTAACAGTATAATAGCACATATATGCAACAATATATAGATAAATAGGAACAGCACAACAATGTGCATTTACAACAGTATAATAGCAAATATTTGTAACAATATAATAAATATTTGTAACAGTATAATAGCACATATATGCAACAATATATAGGTAAATAGGAACAGCATAACAATGTGCATTTATAACAGTATAATAGCAAATATTTGTAACAATATAATATCGTATATTTGTAACAATATAATAGCACATATATGCAACAGTATACGAGTAATAGCACATATATGCAACAGTATACGAGTAATAGCACATATTTCCAACAATATAATAATAGCAGCAACATTATAACAGTTTAACCGAATAACAATATAACCAAACAGCAACATTATCACACTTTAACAGAATGGTAATATAACTGAAAAGCAACAGTATATAGCTGGATAGTTATATTATAATATTAGACATTCCTGTGGTTTAACCAAATATATAGCTTAACCGAATAGCATGTATAATGTATGCAGTTTAAAATACCTTAGTCAACCGATAACATAAATAATATATAGAGCTTAACCGAATAACATTATAACCAAACTGCAACATTATAACAGTTTAACCGACTATATAACCGAATAGCAACAGTATATAGTCGAATAGCCATAATATGATATTGGTATATTCCTATGGTTCAACCAAATAACATAAATATACACTGAAGTGACAAAAGTCATGGGATACCTCTTAATATCGTGTCGGCCCCTCCTTTCGCCCGGCGAAGTGCAGCAACTCGACGTGGCATGGACTCAACAAGTCGTTGGAAGTCTTCTGCAGGAATATTGAGCCATGCTGTCTCGATAGACGTCCATAATTGCGAAAGCGTTGATGGTGCAGGATTTTGGGCACGAACAGACCTCTTGATGATGCCCCATAAATGCTCGATGGGATTCATGTCGGGCGATCTAGGTGGCTAGATCATTCGTTGGAATTGTCCAGAATGTTCTTCAAACCAATCGCGAACAATTGTGGCCCGGTGACATGGCGCATTGTCATCCATAAAAATCCCATCGTTGTTTGGGTACATGAAGTCCATGAATGGCTGCAAGTGATCTCCAAGTAGTTGAACATAAGCATTTCCAGTCAATGTTCGGTCCAGTCGTACCAGAGGACCAAGTCCATGCCATGAAAAAACAGCCCACACCATTACGGAGCCACCACCAGCTTGAACAGTGCCTTGCTGACAGTTTGGGTCCATGGCTTCGTGGGGTCTGCGTCACACTCGAACCCTACCATCAGCTCTTACCAACTGAAATCGTGACTCATCGGACCAGGCCACGGTTTTCCATTCATCTAGGGACCAACCGATATGCTCACGTGCCCACGAGAGTCGCTGCAAGCGATGTCGTTCTGTCAGTAAAGGCACTCGAGTCGGTCTTCTGCTGGAATAGCCCAAGAAAGCCAAATTTCTCCGCACAGTTCTAACAGACAAGTCCCTTGTGCGTCCCCATTGATTTCTGCGGTTATTTGACGCAGTGTTGCTTGTCTGTTAGAATTTACGACTCTTTGCAGACGTCGCCGGTCTCGGTCGTTAAATGCAGGCGGTCGACCACTGCGCTGTCCATGGTGGGATGTTATGCCTGAAATTTCATACTCTCGGCACACTCTTGACACAGTGGATCTGGGAATGTTGAATTCCCTAACGATTTCCGAAATGGCATGACCCATGCGTCTAGCTCCAACTAACATTCCGCGTTCAAAGTCTGTTAATTCCCTCGTGCGGTCATCATCACGTCAAAACCTCTTCACATGAATAACTTGAACAGAAATGAAAGCTCTTCGAAAGCACTGCGCATTTATACCTGTTCTACGTGATGCTACTGCCATCTGAAAATTTGCAAATTGCTATCCCATGACTTTTGTCACTTCAGTGTATATAGCTTACAATAAGTTATTGTAAGCTATATATATTTTTGTTATTGTTAACCGATAATATATAAATATAGATAGTTTACAATAACTTAGTTAACATATCATCATCATCATCATTGGCGCAACAGCCCAGTGTGGGCTAAGGCCGTCTACCTACTGGTAGATTTCGAGACGAGAGATGCTTTTCTTTTTTACGGGGTAGGGTTGTCAGCTCTACACCCAACGATCAACAGTCATGGGAGACCAGGACCTACGGTTTAAAGTTGATTCCGAACCACTACAAACATCCATGGTACCGCCGGGACTCGAACCCAAAACCTGTGGTACCAAGCACCAGAGGGTTAACCAATAACATATAATATATGTTTAAAAAGAATAAAATATAATCAAATAACAACATTATAATAATTTAACCGAATTGCAACAGTTAACAGCATACAACTGAATAGTCATAATATAATATTGGAATATTCCTGTGGCTATTGAATTCGCTAATGATATAGTAACTTATTATTTTTAATATTATTTTTAACAATTACTTCTTTGACATTATCGGTTTATGATATGCTTCCATAGCTATTGAATTTGGTAATTTTTTGTAGTATTCTGGCCAATTGTTGCATTATTTTCACGGGTTATTGAATTTTGTTAGATTTCGTGTATATAGAATTTAGTTGTGTTTCTTCTAGCATTTCGAACAATCGCTTCTTCCCCTAAGATTATCGACTTTTTTGAATTTATCAGTATTCTGACCAATTGCTTCATAAATTTCTTTTCTCCCATGTGTATTCGTCTCGCAAATTAAGCTCACTCATGATGAACTGAAAATCATGAGCAGATTTCAGTTTTCATATTTATGTTAATTTAGTTTACGCGGTATTTTATTTAATTAATTTTTTTCTGTTCAATATAATTATTTAAATATAAGTTTGAAGTATTATCAGAAATAACAAGTAAGATAATTATAGGGTTAATTTTATTTCGTTGAAAATAAACTGGGAATATATTTGTAATAACTTTTATTTTAATATTGATATATTAAAATAAACGATATTAAATGTAGGGCCTGAACCTAATGACTGGGGGCGCTCGGTACCACAGTATTCGGATTCGAGTCCCGGCGGTGCCATGGATGTTTGTAGTGGCTCGGACTCCACTTTAAACAATGATCCCGGTCTAATAGGATCGTAGAGCTTTGTGATGGTAGTTTTATTAGCGTCCGTAGCCGATCTTCAAGCTACACGTGCCCCCCTGGACAGTTCTCCATGAGTAATACGGTGCAGACTTATGGCAGAAAGATTAACTCTCTATGTACTGCCAGCTGCATTAGAATAACAACAACAGGGTATTAAATATTTCCCGTCAATTAATATTCGATCAATAATAAGTTGTTTTTATATTTTAGAATTTAATTTAACTGCTTGATTATTTTATCAGGTGATAGGACATAATTTTAAATTAACTGTTAGTTTGATTTAATTTTCTAAGTAGTATGAAGAGTTAGATGAATTTGTGCATACTACAAAAAAACTTAATTTAAAAATTAATTGCTTTTATCTTTAAAAATATCAAACCTTTTTCTTATCATTAATATTTAATAATAATTAAAAATATATTTCTCATCCCCCATTATTAATAACAAAAGAATAGACAAAGAAAAATTACCAATTTTCAAAAATATTTGTTGTTACGAAACACTGAATTTTATTAAAACTACCCGTTTTTTTTTTTTTCTTAAAGTGTATTTAAATTCTTAAATGCAACTTTTAACGAGCTTCTTTTATTTTTAACAAAAGAATACTTAATTTTATCTAAGCTTCTTTAATACTAGCAAGAATTTTTTTATTTATTTATTTGTGCTTTAAGTTTAGCAACATAATTTAATTAGTGAAATACGCTAGGAAATTGTTCAACTTTTAAATTTATTCAATAACTTTATTTTTCTTTAGCAGTGTCATATACTCACTTCTTTAAATTTGTAACAAACATATTCCAACAGTAATGGTAGCAGTTATTCATACCAGTTGTAAAAGAAGATGATAGAGCAAAATATTGGGAAAAATAAAAATCTTTCATCATGTATGAACATGATGTCGCCCTGGATAGAGATTCTTGGCGTCTTCAGGGAAAAAAAAAGGATATTATTTAAACAAGTAGTATAAAATTTTTTTTTTTTTTTAAAGTCAACTCCTATTTTTTAAGTTGAAATTTTCCGCTTACATCTGGCGCCATCTATTGGTAGATACATGCAACTTAAATCTAAAAAAATTAAAATTAATGAATTAAACTTAATTACTGAATTAATATTTGAAAAAACTGTACTAACATCCAGTGTCATCCACTACAAGTTCAAAAAAATGTATTTGAACTCGAGTGGATGAATTAAAAGTATTTTATGAACGATTGAACATTTGAACAAGATATATATAGGGAGAGTGTGAACTAATAGAAGGAATTGAAAAAAATATTGGCTCTTTGGCCATCACCAGAAACTTTTATTCCAAAAAATTTTTTTTAAATATAAACGCTGATTTTCACGTGTGTTTCAAAACTGGCGTGAAATACATGTTGTTAAATCTAACGATTGACCCATGTCGAGTCACGTGCTCTGTAGTTCATTTTAAATTGCCTGAATTTCAAAATGTAAACACATTATTATATCAATATCATCAAAACAGTGTCTAAGAATTATCTTATGTTTATGAAAGTTAATTTAACCATCACTTCTCTGTTTGAATTGGGTTGTGCTTCTTGTAGTATTTATGTAGTTGCTTCTTCATATAGCTGCCTGATGTCCAATTGGCTAGTGCTCTGTCATTTGGTACCACAGGATCCAGGTTCGAATCCTGGTGGTAGCATGGATGTTTGTGATTGGTTCGGAATCCACTTTAAACTGTAGGTCCCGGTCTGTTTAACCTCGCGTGCACAAGATAACCGTAGAGCAACAAACCAAAAACACTCATAATAATTTAGAGTTATTCAATTTTGTTATATGTTGTTATTATTAAACCCCCCTGGTGTAGGAAGGCCTACACCAGGTCAATAGACCTCGTCGCAGGTGACTGGTCCATGGCTAAGAGTAATATTCTGCTTTAATTTAGCGAGAAACCACGAGGGCTGAAAACTGATTAAACCTTAAGACTACGCTTACGATCCCATTAAACCGGGACCTACTGTTTAAAGTGTATTTAGAACCACTACAAACATCCATGTCACCACCGGGAGTCTAACCCGAGACCTGTGGCACCGAGCGCCAGAGCGCTAGCCATGCGGCCATCAGACCTCATTTGGTTTTATTCTTGATGCTATTGAATTGGATAGTTTTTGTGGGGATTCTGCACTTTAGGGTTCCTATTTCACCAAGTCGCTTTTTCCGTGCCAATATGGAATTGTCAAAATCGTAGCGTCCATTTTGTTTATTTTCATAGGGGAATTGGCGAAAACTGCAAGGGTAAAAAATAGCCAAAATAAACAAGCGGAACCGTAAAGTGCAGAACTCCCATTCTTATTATTTTCTGACCCATTGCTACATATATTTCTTGGGTTTTTAAACTTTGATATACTCCCATGTGCATTCGTCAGCATCATGTTAAAATGAAATGATTTCAGTTTTTAAATTTATATTAAAAATTGTATTATTTTTAAATTTATTTATTTAATTTATTATTTTTTGTGACATCGATAGGCTCCGTAACCTACTTATTTGTACTCGAATTACCCAGTGATGAAGGACGGACATTGCCTTCCATAAAAAAAAAGTTTAAAGGGTAAATATTCCACATTTGAGACCCAGTAGGGGAAAAACTCGTAAACTTCCCACCTGGCAGCTTCACTATCAATGCAAGAGTTTCAATGCAAGTTTTCTAAATTGTTATCCAGTCTCCTTTCTGAATGTAGTGACAACAACCGACGACTCCAGCAGATTGGAACCTAAGCCTGCTATCCTAAAATTAAGATAGTTACTACAGGGCCACAAGATGGATTAAAAAATAGTTGGAAAAGTTTTAACATCAGTCTCGCGTTTATAAATCGTATCCGTCTACTCATCACTGCAATGACAAATACTGATTATTTTAAATAATTTTATTTAATGAAAATGAAACACGTAGATCTTTTAAAAGTGGACCTAATTTGAATAAAAACTGAAGAAAGTAGAAGCATGTGGGATCAATATACAGCTGCAGTAAGTCTTACTTAAACCGACATTCGATGGCTTAGCACTTTCTATAATCCGGCACGGATTAAGCCGTTCGCTTTCGAATTTTTTCGTGTGCATTCGGGCATTTATTGACCTTTAAAGTCTTGTCATGACACAGAGCTGCTGGCATTTTCACTTGTTTATCGTAACTAACAATTTTCATTTAAGTACAACGTAGGGTTCATACACTTGCTTATAAATTGAAACAATTTTGTGAAGAAAATCTCCGAATCACGAAAGCAACGCAGTATCAGACGCTTTTTTAAGCAGTAAGGCAGGCTCGTGAGTATATGTCCTTGCCATAGAGTAGCTTATTACAGATTGTTTTAACTATAACGATTCTTCTTTTGTGCTGTTTTTTTAAATTCCTACTATCAGGTCACACTCTCCCTATATATATATATATCTTGTTCAAATTTTCAATATATTCATAAAACACTCAAAAAACACTTTAATTCACCCACTCGAGTTCAAATGCATTTTTTTGAACTTGTAGTGGATGATACAGTGATGTTGATACAGTTTTCGCAAATATTAATTCATTCATTAAATTTAATTCATTCATTTGAGTTTTTTTTTTTTTTTTACATTTAAGTTGCATGTATCTACCAATAGATGGCGGCAGATGTAAGAGGAAAATTTCAACTTTATTTGTAAAGGACTTTTCTGCAATAGAGTGAAAAAAAAAAATTAGGAATTGACTTTATAAATTTTTTTTTTTTTTTTTATGTTATGTTTTTCATACAAAAATATCCATTTAAATTAATGTTCAGTGACGGATTTAAGTTCGATGGCGCCCTAGGCCCAAGTTAATTTCACGCCCTCATATATAATAATATTAATAATACGAATAGTAAATTGAATTTAGGTATGAAATTAGGCATGAGTTAAATATATATATAAAACACAACAAACATAACTATTAAACCCGGACAAAGGTATAATTAAATAGGGTGAATTCATATTTTGTGGTATAATGATGAGCAAACAAACGCTGCATTTAGATTTTTTAAGAAAAATTTATGAACAATCTAACGTCAATGGATAAATGCTATACGTAACGAAAAATATTTTTAGTATCCATTTGTTAGATATTTTAAATTTTACTACTCACACGATTCATTATTTTAACAAAAATAATTCTACCCTTTAAATATTGACATCTTGAGGTTGTCAAAGCAAGAAAAGAAGCATTAAAATTCGGTCTTGCAGTTAATTGATAAAAAACAAAATCAATTTCAAAATTTTCCGCCTCGAAAATTTTGTCGCCCCTAAAAATTTGCCGGCCCTAAGCCTAAATCAGTCACTGTTAATTTTTAATAAGTTGACAGAATGATGAAGTCCTTTGTTATTTATATTGTCTACAAAATTTCAGAATGCGACAAACACTTTAAATATGTATATTCTAATTGTTAAAATTGTCTATGATTTAGCTTTGGCATTCCCGTTAAAATATATTGATTCTCGATAATCCAACACGGCCGTCGTCTCGAACCTAATGGATTAAACAGTGCTTACTGTAACATACGATCACTTCTGAATGGATCCTTCATATACCATAATTATAATTATTCAGATAATTTAATAATTATTCAGATAACGTAATTATAGGAGCACTACTATTATATGTCAGTGTTATTTCTTATTCATTATCATAATATGTTTAGAAGGACTTTGAGGAAATAACTGCGCCGCATTTCTTTACTGCATGGGATAAACATGGACATTTCCTATCATATAATGAGATTGTGAAGCGCAATACATTTTGCCATCAAGTAGAATTCCTTAAATTGAAAAATTATTTCTAATAAAAGAAAGGAATAGGAACATAATATTTATATATAGCATCCCATTCTTACTACACTATTAAGATGTTTATTTTTAATATCATATTCTATGCTATCATGTATATATTTAACATTCTATATAATTATGATGTCTACATTTAGCATTATATACTACACTATCCTAATGTCTATATTTAGTATCTTATTCTACGCTATCCTGATTCTATTTATATTCTATATATTTAGCATTTTATTTACGCTATCATGATGTTCGTATTTAGCATCATATACTACACTATCATATTTGTATTTAGCATCTTATTCTACACTATCATGATGTTTGTGTTTAGTATTGTTCTACACTATCATATTTGCATTTCTATATATTCTACATAGTTAAGATGTCATTTTAGCATCCCATTCTATACTATCATGATGTTTGTATTTAGCCTCCTACTCTGCAATATCATGATATTTTGTATTTAGCATCCTATTCTACACTATCATGATGTTTATATTTAGCCTCCTATTCTACAATATCATGATATTATATTTAGCATTTCTACACTATCATATTTGCTTTCGTACCTATTCTAAATAGTTAAGATGTCTATATTTAGCATCCCATTCTATACTATCATGATGTTTGTATTTAGCCTCCCATACTTAAATATCAGGATATGTATATTTAGTATTCTATTCTAATCGTAATGTCTATGTTAGCATTAAATCAAGAATAAACTTGATATCTATTGCATACTCACCTTTTAAATAAAATTAATTTAACTCAAATAGGTATTTTAAAATTTGCAGGTTACACACAAGCAGAAAAAAAAAAATCTTTAAAGTTATCTTTTGATTTCCAATTGGGTTGTAAATAATTGCAATTGAATTAGACTCCATACAAAATCGCCTTTTTATCATAAAATTTTTAATACCACAAAATTCACCATACACATAAAACCACACATTTTTTATCATAATTTTCAATACCACGGACCATAAATAATTAAAAAAATTTTTTTTTTTTTGCTTTATTTCTCTGTTTATTCAAAAATAAATTATTTATTTACATAACGGTACCTTACCTTGGCGACAGTTACGCCAATAAAGAGCGCATGCGCCAACCGCAGCTACAGATTTGGCGGTTTTTAAGTGGCGTCAATCTACACTTAAAATTTTTGTTCCAAATAATAAAATATATATGAAACACTTCATTTAAAATCAAAACGCTTTCAAAATATTTTTATTCCAAATAAGAAAATATATAAAACACTTCATTTAAAATAAAAACGATTTCAAAATTCAAAACACTTTATTTAAACACTAATTAGTCAAAAACTTTATTCAAACACTAATTAGTCAAAAACATTTAAACACAAAGTAGTCAAACGGAGTTTTCTAAGTCCCACACGATAAACACACTGACTGAAATTGCATTTCCAAAACTTACGTTCACCAAATAAAGTTTCATGTCATGGGAATTGGGACATTTTCGTTGTTTTGGTAAAAATATTTCGCTCCTGAAAAATAAAATTGCATCTTTTCTGTTTCTGGCAAATCCCAAATACGCATTTACGTAGCACTACAAAATGGCGTCAAAACTCAGCAAATCTGCAGCTGTTAGTTTGGCGACCTCTTAAAAAATCTGTCCAAATTAATACTACCCATAAATTTTAAGACTTTTAAATTAATTACATTGTAAATTGAATAGTTTTCTTTATTTGACCATTAATTTTTTAATAATTGGAAAAAAATCAAATCTTTTGTCGCCAATAAATAATTAAATATGCACAAATTAAAGGATTTCGATAAGAATATTCCCAAAAATTAATAATTATTTATTTATATAAATTTTAAGACTTTTAAATTAATTATATTGTAAATTGAATAGTTTTTTTTATTTGACCATTAATTTTTGTTAATAATTGGAAAAAAAACTAAAGAAACAGCATTTTGCTCTCTCTGAAATCCAATAAATAATTAAATATGCACAAATTAAAGGATTTCGATAAGAATATTCGTTCAAAAATTACTTTATCCGAGGAATTTCATTTAGATAATAAATTCTTACATTTAAATAAGAGATGACTATACTTATGAGAATGTTTCATGAGAATATTCCAGTAAAATGTTCGTAAATATTCCAGTATTAATGTTAGATTAGAATATTTAAATACGAATTTTGCGTGAGGATATTTCAATATTAATGTTAAATTACAATATTCAAATAAGAATAATATAGGAACATTCTATGAGAATATTTCAATAAGAACATTCTATGAGAATATTTCAATAAGAACATTCTATAAGAATATTTCAGTAAGAATGCTCTATGAGAATTATTTCAATAAGAACTTTCTATGAGAATATTTTAATAAAAGCATTCAATGAGAATATTTCAGAAAAACGTTCTATGAGAATGAAAAACGTATGTCAATAAAAACGTTCTCCAAGAATATTTCAATAGGAACGTCCTCTAAGAATATTTTCAATAGGAACATTCTATGAGAATATTTCAAATGTCACATTTCATCTCCTTGTTTTTCTGATTCATACACATATGTTGATAGGCATAAGCATCATTTTATATCATTTGCGATATTCATGCAACTGTTTGGTGATAGTTCTTGTAGACAAATAAAAAAAAAAATTTCCAAATGGGATGAATACGGCAAATGTTGCATAATTTCAGGTAGTTTTCAAAGTAAAAGCGTTTTATTCCCAAAACGAAAGGAAAACAATGTAAAACAATCATATGGGATTGGTGAATTTTATAGAGAAGCAGTCGCTCCACCATAGAGCCCTATTTAAAATGCATTATAGAATCATATAAATTTATAAATTTTACCGAAAAATAACATGTTATAAATAAACACGGAACTACAGTTAAAAAAATTCCAGAAAAAAAGGCACTATAATATGAAAAAATACATATCAAATAGATAAAATTAACTTTATGACTTTAATCTTTTTGAAAAACAAATGGGCAACTTAAAGACATAAAAATAAAAATAAACCTTAATGTTGCTCATAAGAAAGTAAAACTGATTAACTGCGAAAATGAAGAAAATTATATGCAACTCACATACTAAATTATGTAGATATTCAATCGATATAAAAAGCATTCATAATTTGATTTTACAAATTGATAAGATTAATTGATATTCGATAAAAGTTTCAATTTTCTACAAACGTTATTTTTATATTTAAGAAACTTTTAGACTGAAATTTTCCCACAGTGTTGAAATCGTGTAAATGTATTTAGTGTAATATACTATTAAAACAATGTTAAAATAGTTGTAAAGAATATTTTTATAAGTTTTTAATGAAATTTTCAAAGAATGAAGCAGAACTAATAATTTCATATCTCAGGTTTTCATATCGCTTAGCAGTTGAAAGTTAATTTATGTTATATTAGCTAATATGCCAGTAGTTTTGTTGTCATCTTTTATTCAAACTTCATGCTTAACGCAGCATGCCAAATTTGGCAATAGTATTGGGTGATTTATCACCGAATTTGGCAACCTGCCATCGCTGAAAGATTGAGACATTATGGAGCTTTTCACAGCGAGTATCGTTAAAATAACAATGGCATGTTTAATCCAATTTTATTTTCTTATGTTTCAGTATACTCTTATACAGACGAAAGCATCCATTTTAAAAAGCAGTATACTTGTAAATAATATTACAAATAGGCCTTTTTGCATTAGTTACGTATTGTTTTTAATTTATTATTTTTAACTGAAAAATGATTGAATTATTTTCTTCAAAATATGTACTATAATATCGATTTTTACGTTTTTAAAATAAGCTTACTTGGAACATCCTTTTTAATTTTTTTTATTCTAAAAATACAAGATTTTGTTCTTTCCAGAATAATGTATCTCCAGAACAAAAATATATCCATATATTCAATGCTAAAAACTTTGGAGAAAATTTCGAAATTTCCAACATCAAATAGTGTAATTCAATAAAATTATTTTTAACTCAATCTCAATAAGTTTATTTCTGATTCAATCTCAGTAGTATGCTCATAATTTTACTCTTTGTCTTAATTTCAAGACATTATCAACAAGTATAATCTATCACTCATATTCAATACTCTGTTGGTAAGTATACTTTCTTCAATTTCAAGAAACAGTTTGAACAAATTTGCATATAATTTTTTTCTCAAGAATATGCAAACAAGTTTAATCTCTTACTCAAATTCAATACTCTGTCTACAAGTTTACTTTCGCTCTCAATCTCAAGAAAGTTTTAACAAAATTGCTTTTGGTTTTTTTCTCAAGCATATGTACTAAACAAGTTTAATCTGTTACTCAATTCAATACTATGTCTGCAAGTTTACTGTCTCCTTCAATCTCAAAACAGTTTCAACAAATTTGCTTTCTGATTTTTCTCAAGAAGATGCAAACTAGTTTAATCTGTTACGCAAATTCAATACTCTGTCTGCAAGTTTACTTTCCTCAATTTGACAGTTTCAACAAATTTGCATTATGATTTTTCACAAGAATATGTAAACAAGTTCCATCTCTCACTAAAATTCAAAACTCTCTCTGTAAGTTTACTTTCTGTTTCAATCTTAAGACTGTTTCAAAATATTAACTCTCTCACTCATATTCAAGTCTCTACCAACAAGAGTATTTCTCGAAGACAAACTCAACATATCCACTCACATAAATGTCCTTTATGAGCATGTTTACTCTAACAAAACTTCTCCATTTGCGAAGTTGTGGTCTGATGGTCAATTGGCCAGCACTAAGTCCTTTGGTACCAAAGGCTTCAGGTTCCAATTCTGGCTGCGACATGGATGTTTGTGAGTGGTTCGAAATCCACGTTAAACTGTAGGTCCTGGTCTTATTCGCCCAAAGTGTACTAAAAATGACCGTAGAGTGACAAACCAAATCTCCATTTGTGGGAATTGAACTCTTGGTCCACTCACATGACTTATATGCACTCTACTTCCATTGTATATCAGGATTTGAGTTCAATATGATAATATAAATTGAATTTTCGAGTTATAATATCATGTCTTTTATTATAAATGTACCACAAATGCATGGTATGGGTTGCAAATACATTTTTTAAGAATGGACGCCATTAGTTGCAGAATTATGTTTCATTTCTTCATATCTGAATTTCTTTTTTTTTTTTCGTCCGTCTTTCTTAACCTTCAACAATCTAATAAAAATACATTACCCATCCTTAATTGAACCCTATAAAGACATCAAGTACGGAAGCACAAAAAAGAAACATAAAAAAAAAAAAAAAATCCCAAGCGATGTCTGAGAAGTAGCTTTTATTGGGAGACAGACTTCAGCAGTTGGAAGATCGGTTCCTCTTTTTTTCTGGTAGCACAGCTTCCATCCTTCTCAATTAAGTAAGGCAGCACTAAAGATTCCGATAAACATACATTCCCGGTAAACTTATAGTGAAATGGAAGATAAAGAGCCCGATTTCAGTTTAATACTTATCTATACGTTTCTTTAGAAGCTGATAAATGTATTGCTTTTACCAGAATGGGGACTTGATGTATTAATTCTGGATTGAGTGATGCTCATTGGGTTTTAGATCTGCAACATGACAATAAAATATTACATATGAACAATTATATATTTAAAAGATATAAAAAAAAATCGTCAAATTTTGTTTACAGTTAATTTTTTTCATGTTTACTTGCATCTTTCACATAATAGTTATAGAATAAACAGCATATTGATTAAAATATCTCCTAAAATTATTACAGCACGATTAATATATTGTCCTTATACCATAATCTATATATATATATATATATATATCTTTTTAATAAAATGCTACATCTGCAACACTATAGTGAGGTTTAAGAAATGCATTCACAAGATTAACACACATTTGCAAGAGATCAAACAATATTAACTGCAGTTTTCTTATACCAATACTTATTTCTTTCACATTGTTTTTTAGAATAAATAGTATGGATAATATGTTAAAAAAATTATCTCCATTTATTACTGTACATCGTCTGTACACCATTATTTGTATGTTTATTTTTATTTTTTTCTAAATTTGTTGGGATTTACTTGTGGCTTTGTTGCTTCTCGGCCAGGTAGACCTTCTTTCTATAGCTTTTGAATACGTTGTATAATGATTTCAGAAGCCATTGCCAACAGGTTTTCTGTTATATTTTTAAATAAGTGTTTTTTTGTACTGTTCCATTGAACAACATTTGGAGGACAGATATGTATATTAATACCAATGTGTATTCTTAAAACGTTTAATTAAATGTCGTTATATATTATATATTTGTTACCTGTTTGACTAAAATGGAAAATTGGTGCAAGAAATTGCCATCTATTTCTTTAAGAATATTTGCTTTTCATAAAATTATTTTAATTGACTTTAAATTTTAAATTAACAACACAAGTTATATTATAATTTCATTATAGAATATTAAAATCTATCAAATTAGTTAAAAATTTCACTAATAGTAAATGTAAAATACTAACTTGCTTTCCGGTTTTAAAAAATCTATATCCTTGTAGTACTGTATTAGAAATCTTAAACGAATAGAAAAAGAAAAAATAAGAAAAAAATATTTTAATTAAAATTATATTACTGTAAGTCTTATAGTAATTATTTATTACAATCATTCTAGAATAAAATCAAGAAATATTGATATAAAAATATATATAGGAATGTTTATAATTTTGATTAGTTTACAGATGCTACTTTTACATTTTAAATCATTTTTTTTTTTTAAATTTGAAAAATTGGAATATATAAATGCGAAAAATATATTTATTATTATTATTATTAATGCGTCATTATTAATTTTGAACCAGCGAACAAATGAGAAGAATATTAAAATTATTTTATATGAATGTGTCAATATTTAGGAATCCCAGTCATAATTTATTAAGTTATAATATGCTTCATTTTAATTTTAAATAACTTATTCTAGATAATAATATTTGTAAGGAATTCTAAGATTGTAATAAAATTATAGTCACATAAAATTATTTTGTTGAATATATCTTTTTTTCAAGAAGATATATCTATTAAGTTTATTGTTCAGTTGGTATATCTTATAAAGGATCAATAAATAAATGTTTGTATTTAAAATATCTAAAAATTATTACTATTTATTATTATTATTATTATTATTTATATTGCACACTATTAACTAAAAGATTGATTACGAAAAAAGTAACTGCGTACATATGCTACAAGATTTTTTTATTGTTTATCTATTTCACATTTAATAATTAAAAATTTTTTATTTCTTTAAAATTGATCAAAGAATTCAACAGATATGCCATCTATGTATAAATGAACTAAATATTTTACCCATTGCATATTAACTTATTTTATCTGTCTATAGATTGTTTTATTATTGTTATTATTATTATTATTAAATAGAGGAGTTAGTTACGATTGCTGATTTCTTTAAAAAATGGCAAATATAAAATATCTTACCTTAAGAAAATATTTATTAAATGTCAAATAATTAATTATTAAATATAATTGAATCGCTGAATTTATAGTAAAAACAAATATTAATTATTTACAAAAAAAAAAAAGAGCAAAATAATTTGAAACAGAAAACGTTTGGCATAGATTATTCATGAAATATTTTCATACTGTATAAGCCAACTAAATTAATAATTGCACTAAACTAAAGTTATTGATCTATTTGGCGAAACCCTTCAGAAACTTATTAGTGTGTTATCACTGCTACGATTATGTTATTCATGAACTTGAATATCATATAATATTTTTAAACTTAATAATTAAGATATAATGTTAACATGATTAACATAATAATTAATTTATTAGCATATAATGATATATAAGATACATTTTTGAAAGAAATTTACGAAAGAAAAAATGAACGTTCTTGTAATGTTCTAGATTTCTGATGAACAGTATTCTATAAAAAAAATGGTCCAATTCAAGTTTTTAATATGATTGCATATAGGAAGATTCTACTTTATTGCATATTTTAGATACTGAATTCTAATTTAAAAATCTATCTAGTATCAAATTTATTCATGGATTGAGAATGTTTTAAATACTTCATGTGAAAGGATTAAAATTTATTTCGAGGAAAATATCAGTTTTATTAACAGAAACAAACCGATTGCAAGAAATAGTCAATCTGGTTAAAAAACACTTCTAACAGTTTATAGATTCTAATATGATTACAATATTATATTCTAATGTGATTACAATATTAAATCCTAATATGATTACATTTTTTTTCCAAAATCATATACTAATTTTTTTTTAATTTTTCGAAAAAAATAATCGAAGGATTTCTAAATTTAAAAATTGTTTACATTTTTTTTTCTGCAATATATGGTGATAAGACTATAATATTTTTATTTTAATCTCAAGTGTAATTTTTTTTTAAATTTGCACTAAAAATATTTTGTGGTAAAAAATCGTCATTAACCGAAAATTGTTTGAAACACTATTCTGAAATGGAATCATTCCTTCACAGTGTGAATATTCTTAAAATAATGAAAAAAAAAAAAAACATTTCCTAGACCAATAATTATCCAAAATTCGCTTACTAAACTTGAGTTAAAGTCTTTCACATTTTACGAAGCTGCACACAAAAGAGAATCTTTAGCTTTTTAAATCTATACTTCCATTGAAAAATTGCTTTAATAGCTTCAATGAAAAAAATTAATATGTCTGTAAGGACTTATTTCTTCAGAAGAAGAACAAAAAATTATGATTAAATTTTGAAAATCTTAATTTAGAATCTTACATTTGGAATTAAAAATCTTAAATCTGGAATCTTTTAAATCTTAAATCTGGAATATGACTTAATATTGGACTTAAATTTAATAATTTTGAAATCCACGTTTGAATGCTGTAACCATTTAATTAAGAAAAAAAAAAAAAAAAAAAAAATTGAATAGCGTTTATTAGTGCGATTATATTAAATATATTAATACAATACTCTAATTAAAAAACAATGATAACGTGAAATCTGTGAACAGATACTTTTAAATTTAAAATATCTACATTATGATGATTTATGAATTCTACTAAGAATATTAACAAATAATAAAATAATTATTAAGATTTAATTGATTCAATTTAATTATTGAATTAGCTATAATAATAATTATTTAATTATTTAAATTAAAAAAATTATTTTATAAATTCCAACTATAAAATAAGGCTTTCTAAATTTATGAAGTGAAATTAAGAAATTATGAACTTTCATTTAAAAACTATCTAAATTAATGGAATCTAAAATTACTTAGAATATTACATCATTGTTGTCAGTTATCACTTTTTGCATAAAAAATTAATCACCACTTTTATTAAAAATGTCTTATTGATAAGAAATCATCTATTTAGCGTGTAGTTACTTAAGATTTAATTCATAAAAAAAATATCTAAAAAAAAATAGTTCAAACTCGAACGCAATTTGTTATCAAATTCTAAAAATGGTCTAAAATTGAGCAGCAAAAATCGAATCTAATTAATTGTTTTTTGTCTTTCCAAGTCCATGTTTGCATTGAAAATTGTTTTACTCGTTCCAATTAAATAATTTTGATTATTACCTTGAGGGTTTTTAACACAAAAATTGTTTAATATTATATGAGTCATTCAGATATTATTTATAAAGCTTTTTAATATCATATTTTTATACTAAATATTAATTGAAAATGTTACTAAAATTAAAATGAATTAAATCATGTTTAAACGATATTTTTATTTCAAAAAAATTTTATGACTATAATAAAAAAACTACTGTTATTTTATTAGATTTAATTAAAATATTAATGCTTAAAATAGTCCAAAAATATTCTGTATAAAAAATATTTAATATGTATAAAAATATTTTACCAGGTATAAACCAAATTCATGCTAAATGCTGCATATCCTAAATGATAAATCATTTAAATTGAGGATTATAATTAAAGCGGTTGTAATTATTTCTTTAAAATATTAATAATTGTAATAGTTTCTTGTAATCTTTGCAATCTTCTAATTAATTGATAAAAAACACAAGTCATGATTCTTCATTTCATTTCGTTATAGTTCAAACCTTCTCATTCCTAATTATTCCTACCTTCCCTACTTATTAAAAAAATAACTACAAGGAAGTATTTACAACTGCTTATTTCAGGCGATTCAAATATTTTTAATGCAATCATGGATTGTGATGGTTTATTATTTAGAATATGCAATATTTCTATTTTTATTGTTGAAAAACTATGTTTATCCTTGAACTATAACGATTTTTTATTGAAATCGTTATAGTAAAAGGGATAAATATTTTATTTAAAAAATCTAGAAATTTTAAGTAATAAAAAAGGAAATTCTAATTTAAAGAAATTATTGCAAAGATTATGCATGCTCTGAGTAATAAACCATCTAAATCCATGATTGCATTAAAAATATTGTAATCGCCTGAAATAAGCATTTGTAAATACTTCCCTGAAGATTTTTTAAATCGGTAGGAACAATTTTTTAATTAATTTTTAATCTTGTCTAAGTGTTAATCTTAATCTTAATTGAACTATAACGAAATAAAATGAAGAATCATGACTGGTATTATTTATCAATGAAGATAGAAATATACTGCATATTCTATATAAAAATCATTTAAATCCATGATTGCATTAAAAACATTGGAATCGCCTGAAATATGCAGTTGTAAATACTTCCCAGAAGATTTTTTTTAAAACTGGAACAATTTTTAATAACAAAAAAAAGGAACAATTTTTTTTAAATAAAAAACCGTTAATTTTATCGTTTGAACTATAACAAATAAGTTGAAGAATCATGTCTGGTGTTATTTATCAATGAAAATAGAAATACTGCTTGCTCTAAATAATAATCCATCTAAATCCATGATTGCATTAAAATATTTGAATCGCCTGAAATAAGCAAAGTTGCAAATACTTCCCAGATGATTTTTTTAAAGAAAAATCGGCAGGGAAGGTAGGTACAATCTTTTAATTAAAAAAAAAAGTGTTAATTTTATCGTTTGAACTGTAACGAAATAAAATGAAGAATCATGACAGTTACTTTTTATCAATGAAAATTGAACAACTGCATATTCTAAATAATAAACCATGGAAATCCATGTTTGCATTAAAAATATTGGAATCACCTAAAATAACCAGGTATAAATACTTACCTTACCGATTTGTTTGTTTTTAAATAAAAATCGGTGGGAAGGTAGGAACAATTTTAATTAAAAAAGGCGTTAATTTTATTGTTTGATCTAAAACGAAATAAAATGAAAAATCATAACCGATGTTATTTACCAATGAAAACAGTAGTACTGCATATTCTAAATAATAAACCATTTAAATCAGTGATTGCATTAAAAATATGTGGATCGCCTGAAATAAGCAACTGTCAATACTTTTTGAAGATTTTTTTAAATCGGTAGGAACAATTTTTTAATAAAAACAAGTGTTAATTATCGTTTGAACCACAACGAATTAAAATGAAGAATCATGTCTGGTTATTTTTAACAATGGAAATAGAAAAAATGCATATTCTAAACAATAAACCATGATTGCATTAAAAATATTGGAATCACCTGAAATAAGCAATTGTAAATACTTCCCTGAAGATTTTTTTAAAAATCGGTCGGAACAATTTTTTAATAAAAAAAAAAAAGTGTTAATTTTATCGTTTGATCTATAACAAAAAAAAATGAAGAATCATGTCTGATGTGTTTTTATCAATGAAAATAGAAATACTGCATATTCTAAATAACAAACCATTTAAATCCATGATTCCATTGAAAATATTAGAATCACCTGAAATAACAAGTTGTAAATACTTCGCTACAGATTTTTTTTCTTTTAAATCAGTAGGAACATTTTTTTAGGAAAAAAAAGTGTTAATTATCGTTTGAGCCATAACGAAATAAAATGAGAATCATGACTGGTGTTATTTACCAATGAAAATAGAAATATTGCATATTCTAAACAATAATCCATGATCGCATTAAAAAAATATTGGAATCACCTGAAATAAGCAATTGCAAATACTTTCCTGCAAATTTTTGTTTTTTTAAATAAAAATTGGCAGGAAGATAGAAACAATCTTTTAATAAAATAATAATAATAATAAAACGTTAATTTTATCGTTTGATCTATAACGAAATAAGATGAAGAATCATGACCGGTGTTTATAATCAATGAAAATAGAAATACTGTGTATTCTAAATAATAAACAATCCAAATCCATGATTGCATTAAAAACATTTGAATCACCTGAAATAACCATGTGTAAATATTTCCCTGCAGATTTTTTGTTTTTAAATAAAAAATTGGCAGGGCAGGTAGGAACAATTTTTTTTTTTTTTTTTTTTTTAAACCGTTAATTTTATCGTTTGATCTATAACGAAATAAAACGAAGAATCTTGTCTGGTGTTTTTTATCAACGAAAATAGAACGATTTTTTTTAGCTGGAAATGATGAGAAGGAGGGTGCGCTGGGACGTTCTCCATCTCGGAGGGATGGGCCCCCTGTAGCCCCTCACCCTGGAAAAACCAACCACCCGGTTAGCTCTCGAAAACACGCATGCGCCCTCGCGCCCACACGGGTCCAGCCGAATAACTGCATGCCGTAGATAACCCTGCCACCGTCGCCTTTCAAAATCGAGGGCAGCTCGCTTTTCGAACGCAACAGGAAGTAGTGCACCCCCGTTTTCACAAAAGATTTCTGTTTTCGAGTGCCACTTAGCGGGGGAACGACACGCCGCCTCGATTCGAACACCCCCGCAAGTGCCCCGGATTATTCGCGGGAAAAAAATTATATTGAATTTAAAAAGAAAATTAGAACAGAAGATTTCCTTCTTCCCAAGTTTCGATTTTAATAAAAACGGGACAGGTGTGAATACGCGCTTTGCATTGATTTATACGGAAGTTTTTGTTCGAAATCCGACGGATGCTTCTGCTGTGTGTCTTTTTTATTTTTTCACCTGCCGTTGTGTTGTTTTTTTTGTTCTGTGTGTGCCGGTGGATGTGTTTTTAAATTTATTGCGCTGATTTTCATTCATCGTTCGATTCAAGTGTGTGATTCAGATTCATCAAAGGATACATCGTTGTTGTTTTTTTTTTATATACCGAATTTTGAACTGTTTGTAATATATATCGTCGCATCTTTTAGAGTGATGAAGTTGATGTTTTGATGTAGTTTATCGGAAAATTTTCATTTCGAGTTTAAATGTTGGTGTTATCGTTGACTGTTGATAAATGAACAGGTATTTTAAATCGTATAGCGCTCGATCCAAAAAATGGCAACAGTTTGAAGAAATATATATATGAAAAAAATTAAATGTTGTTGTTTTGAATAGAATGTTATTCGTGTTTTTGGAAAAATGGCAATAATAGATCTAGAATATATTTTATTCAAAGTTTATGAAGCAGTTGAAGGATAAAACTGGTGTGCTACTGATATGTTAGTAGTTGTCCATTTATTAAAATTGCAAACTTTAAAATCTGATTCATAGAATTTTTTTTTTTTTAATTAAAAATTTAAAGAAAAATTTCTTAATTAAATTTATATTGTCGCTTTTAAAAAAAAATACGTTGAATTAAAGAAATGTCCTTTTGTTCTTTGCATCTGTTTACTGGATAAAAGAAGAATTTATAAGTACCAGCGTTAATATTAGCAGAATTAAAAGTAAGTAAGCTTACAATTTATTGCTTACATTTCTTTTTCATGAAAATTTGATTTGTTATGTAAATTTGTATATGGAAACATTCGAAAGATGATCTTGATAATTTTTTTTTGAAAATAGTTACTGATGTGAATAAATTTTAAATCTCTTCTGTACAATGCTAATCATTAAAATATATTAGGCAATATTTCTATTGCTTGAAAAAAAGAAGTTACTATGTTTAATTTTAAAAACTCGAACCAATTGCTTTTAAGATTGCTTAATCTAAATTTTCCAGAAGTTTCGATTGAAAAAAGCATCACCGGTGTGATTTTGTCACTGGAAGCACACTTGCAGTTTTTATATTTCAATAAATGCTCGTGCACACCATCAATAACAAATATAATTTGTAAACATATTTTCTCGTAGACATCACATTTTTTTCTATTTACGCAACGCCATACCAATTCAATATCGACTAGTTTCAGAGATCTTTTATTACACTTCAAATACGTTATTCTAAACTAATCCGTACATAGATTTGAGAGCAATATTTTAGAATTTACTATACAATATAAGCTGATAATCTGCCTTTGCTTTCATATAATGTGATATCAAAGAAACTCGTAGATGTAAGATAACTTGCATAGTAAACACGTGCCTGATATGTGGTTAACACATTCTTTTTCTGTTTATCAAAACTAAATATTTAGCTTAACAAAGTTGTTAAATCAAGAAAAAAGTAATTTTTTATATACGGTAAAAAAGATCTTCTTTGGAGTGTAAGTTAACTAAGCCTTTAAAAGTGGCCTCAATCCCAACTACTCACTACAATCATAGTTTAAACGTCCAAAAATAGTCGTCGACTGTGTAAATTAGCAATATATGGACCACGAGGGTGAATCCCATTACCAATCTCTATGCAAATACGTTGCCACATGCGCGTTCCTAAATGTTGAAGTTTTACTACCAGTAGCACCCGATTACAATGGCAGACAATCAATCCAACAAGAAGAAGGGAAGAAGAGGAAGTCGTACATCAAGGACGGTGTCGTGCTCAAGGTGTCAGACATCGAGCGCGAGTGCGACAGGCTGAGAAGAAGGCCGAGGGCCGCCTTGTATCCCTTGTTGCCAATCACTGAACCTCTAAAGCTCAAGAGAAAAAGCATCCACATCCAGAAAGGCAGACGGAGACACACCGCAAGCACTGCAGGAAGAGATTGGACCAGGTTGGCATCGAGAAGCGCAAGCCACCAATCAGTCGAGGACTGAATAGTCGCACAAGACTGGTGACCACGACCAGTGGCAGTGAGGTCGCAGCAGCCTTGCTTGCTCAAGGAACAGGGACCTCTTAGCTTTTTTGCACAATCAGAAAGGCTCGCTCAACAAGCCCCCACTGGGCGTCGGCAGAACTCTTCTGCGGAGATTGTTCTTTTGAAATCCTGAGAACATCATTCGGGGGCTTTGAGCACCCCAAACATCACCACTACCACCACAAGAAGCAGAAACATCGAATTTGCCACCACGATCCCCTTCTGATAGGACACAGGACCAGTGACCACGTCCCTCAAGGATCTGAGGGGGTCAGACTGGCAGGCATCGCAGGAGGTGCCTGGACCCAGAGGCCGGGCTTGAGACAGGGACAGCACGTCCAGCAACAGCAGGTCGCGAAAGATAGTGAGTGTCATAGTAGCTTCGGTGGCTTCTTTCATCTTGATGATGTGCGTCGCATTGGTGGCCGTCACCTTGAGGTTGACACCAGCCATCGATGAACTTGGTGAGTACTTGATTTTTCTATAACTTAAGTATCTTAATTCGCAATTCGCTGCCAGTCAATTCAGTATGCTATTCGTTTCCAATTATCTCAGTATGCAATTCATTCAATATTATCTCAGTATACAATTCGTAGCCAATTATCTCCGTATGCAATTCTTTGTCAATTTTTCTAATATGCAATCCATTGCCTATTATCTCAATTTACAGTCCATTACCAATTATTTTAATATGAAATTCATTGTATGTTATCTCTTTTACAATTCATTGCCAATTATCTCAATATGCAATTCATTGTCAATTAGTATGTTACTTTTTTTTTAAAAAAAAAGGCTTAGATTAATTTGAATTAAATGAATAATAAAATTATATAAATAATCTGATTTTTAAAATGTTTTAAATACAAATTAAGATATAAAATATTTTAAATTAAATATATCAATATAGTAATTTATCGAAATACAATTGAATAAATTTTAGGATATTCATGAAATATATTTGGACTTTTTATTATTGTAAACTAGCAATATGATGAATTAGTATTATTAATAATTTTAAAAAAAATCCATTTTATCAAACGTTTTAGCACGGTTTTATAATTTTATTCTTTTATGCTAGTCATTGTTACCTTTTAAAATTTTAATAAATGCCAAAATGTTTCGTTTAATTAAAAATAAAATAAATCAAATGAATAAATTATCTTGTACAAAAAAGTTTACATCAAATTCATTCAAATATTAACCAATGGAGAATAGTAACATTCAAATATAAATTATATAATTTATTTTATTAAATTCACTATTTTTAGATAATAACTGAAGAAATGTAATATTTTTCAATAAAGCATTAAGCATGAACAAATAAACTAGAGTTTAAATAACGTACATGTAATTAAAATTCCAGCATTCGATTTATACAAAATTAAATCCGAAAATAAATGAAATATTTAACTAAACTTTAAATTCATATTACATTTATATATTTTTTTGATTACGTTTTTTTTTTTTTAAATTTAGATTTTTACTTTAGTATTTTTACCTTATAAGGTGAATTTTCATGCATGTGAATAACTTACAAAACGCACAATAAAAACTATTAAAAACTGCAAATTGTTATTTATTATATATATATTTATTATGTTAATCATAAACTATTATGATTAATTAACTATTATTATTGTTTGAATTAATTAACTATTATTATTGTTTGTTAATTAATAAGATATCGAAAAAACTGTTAGCAATGAGTAAAATTTTACTATCATAGAAATGTGTTTTCTAGCTAGAATAAATGTGAAAAAAAGCAAATTTTATAACTTTTAAAATCACTTAGCATGAATTTATTCCGCCTTAATAAAATTTGAATATTTTCTCGTTACTTAAATTACTTATTCTAATTTTAGAAAATAATTTTGTATGAAAAATTTAACAGTGAAATGTGTTATTTTTTTTTCTTTATCATTTCAAGTTCGTATGGGGTGCTAATAATAAATATTCCAATTGAATTATTTTATTAAACATTCTAAAACTTAAGTCAGCTACAAATTACTAATGATAAATTGTAAAATAAATAAAAAGAGGTTTAAAGTACAAAGTAATCTTATACTTTTCATACTTTCTTATATTTGGTTTTTATTATTTATTATTTAATAATAATCTGAATTTCAACTTGTTAATGTTTCTTAGCAGTTCATAATCAATACAATTAAAATAGGTACATTTTAAAAAAATCTCAACAAAAAATTCCAAATTTTGAAAATAATGTTCAGTCAAAAATTGATATTAATTAAATTTTGTATTTTTTTAATTTACATATATAAATTCTCATAAAAAATAGGCAAATAATATAGTGACAATACAGTTTAAGCTGTATTATGCACTTATTTAACCCTAATAATAATATTATTGCATAACACTATAATTTTGGTAATATATTTAAAAGTTATAAAAATTAAATTATTCGTTTTATAAAATTTTAGCGTTTAATATATTTTTTTGTTCTGCTTTTATCAATAAAATAATTTTAAAATGTGAATATACTTGAAAATTATAACAGTATTATTAAAGCACAATTGAAAATTAATGTACAAGAATAAATGAATTTTTTTTAATATTCTTATAAGGATATTATGCTTTGAAATTATATAATTTTTATCATGATGAAGCTTACTTTCTGATTTCTATATTTTTGCACATTATTCGAAAAAACTTTAATTTATTCAACAAAAAATTATTTATTTACGCAATATAGATAAATGTATTGGTACTGAATTAATAGTTTTGTCAAATATGTATTTTTTTTGTTAAGTATGTATGTAAAATTTCAAATAATCAAAAAAGTGTTGAATATTTCAAGTGTATTTAAATAAGCTTATTTTTAGTGGATATCTTGTATGCAATATAATCGGCTTATGGACGTTATTTGCTATGAATCGCTTTTCAAAATAAAATATATTTTTGATATTCCCAGATACCTTTAGAACAGTTGTTGTTCCAAAAAATTGTTTAGAATATTGTATCCAAGTATAATTGAATAAATAAGAATTCGTAATCAAAGATGAAAACCAGTAATATTACTTATAAGTATTCCGAGTAATTTTATTAAAATAAAGATATTTTAAAAAAATCCAACAAAGATATTTTAAAGATATCCAAAAATCCAAATCCTCTGAAAATTTTGTAACTCATGTGTAGTCAAAAATTGAGATTAATTAAATTTTATATATTTTCAATAACACAGGCAAATTTGTATAAAAATAGTTTATGCTTATAATGGCAATACAGTTTTTAAATTATATTATGCACTTATTAAACACTAATAATATTATTATTTCATGGCATTATACCTAAATTTTGGTAGTATGCTTAAAATTATAAAAAATGAATTTTTCATTTCATAAAACCTTCAGCATTTTGTAGATTTTCGTTCTATCAAGGAAATAATGTAGGTGAATATGCTTGAACATTATAACAGTATTATTAAGTTCTAATTAAAAATTATCAATCTACGTGAATAAAAGGATTTTTTTAAATATTTTTATGTAGATATTATTCTTTGAAATGCAATATTTTTATTATGTGGAAGCTTACATTTTAATTTCAATTCCTTTTAAAACTTTCTCTCTAACAAAAACTTTGTATTTATTCAACAAAAAATGAATTTATTTACGCAATGAAGAAATATGTTTTGGTGTTCGGAAATAACAATTATATAGTGTTGTTAAATAAGTTTTCAGATATATATGACGATAAACGTTTCCTTTTAAGAAAATATGATTTTCAAAAGATTTTACTGGTTAGAGAAATGCAAAAGGCGAAAACAATCTTAAATAATTTAAAAAGATTTCAAAATTTTTCGAATGTATTTAAATAAGCGTATTTATAACGGATATTTTGTATGCAATATAAGCAGCTTATGAACGTTATTTGCCATGAATTGCTTTTAAAAATAAAATATATTTTTGATATTTACAGATACCTTTAGAACAGTTGTTATTCCAAAAACTTTTTTATAATATTGTTATCCGAATATAATTGAATAAATAAGTATTCGTAATCAAAGTTGAAAAACAGTAATATTACTCATAAACATTTCTTTCAATTCTTCAAAAGTACTTTATTATAATCACATAAATCTTAATCTTAGTATTATAATATATACTATTTATAATACAATCTCTATATACTATTATGATAAATACTAAATAATACTTATATATACTTAATGATAAATGCTATCTACATTATATACCTTCATCTTTAGTATATTATATTTGTACTATAAACAGGATATATATATAAAAATTATAATTTGAAGGCATGCTTCAAATATTCATTAGTAATTTTAAAAACATATGTGTTAAACAAAATATCTCACATTAACACTTATATATTCTAAGCGAAATATTTGTAAAAAATACTATAAAAATTTATTTTCAAAAACTTACAATTATATATATTTCAATATTGTCAATTTTAATAATAAAATAATCCAAAATTTGAATATTCTTATGACAAAAATTTTAATTTTTATATCTTTTTTTTTAAAAAAATTTGTAGAGGTTTTTACAAAACATTAAAAAAATATTTTTTTTATACTTTAAATTGTTTTCAATAAAGCTTTTTATTTTAGAGAAATGTTAATAATGATTTTTAGAGATCCAAATATTTCAAATTAATGACAGTTCATAAAGTATAACTTGATTTCATATATGTTGCATTTAAATTAAATATTAGAATACATGCGACATCGTGTTTACAATCCAATTAATTGATTATTTCAAAATTTCTTCTTAAAAAATTATGTGATTTTGTGATAAAAGGAAATATCCCATTAATATGTATTTCACGGGGAAAAAATCAATTATCTCTTTGCGGCTCTTAATTATCGTAATTATAATTTTTAATTTTATTTTAGTATTTATTAAATTAAATCCAAAATCAACTTTAATTTTTTTAAATAAACTAATTAATTGCCTTGATTGCATTCATTTTTAATTATTTTAATTAATGCTCAATAATTAATCTTAATCAACTCAAAGTAAAAACAATTAAAGGATTATAAATAAAATAGATTCGAAGTTTTCTCGTTTATTATAAAAAAAAAATTATTAATGATTACTTTTTTAAAACAGCAATTAATTTCGGTTTGTTGAAAAAAAAATTTTTTTTTTTCCATTTATTATTTATGTATTTTGCAATTTTCGTACGCAATAATTTTTTTTATTTATCCACTTATTATGTTACGTTTGTACATGTAAAATTTTATTTTAACTTTTTTGTTAAATTTTCAGCATAAATATAAATAATTAAAAATGCAATGTTAAATATAACAAGTTGGCTAATTATATGGTGATAATTATAAGTGTAATTATAAGTATAACAATTTGTTATGATTACATAATTTAGCATTCAATTATATTTCGGTGAATGTTAATATGGCTGTCTTTAATATATTGGGATATGTTTATTTGAGATCGATTATGTCTTTAATTTTTTTTTTTAAAACGAACAATGCATACATTTATATATTTCATCGAATTTTCATGTCCTTCATTAAATGTTCTTTAAATTTTTGATTTTTACATAAAATTACTTGTAATTTTCTAATTAACATCAAAATCATTATTTTGTAGATAAATTCTATCACAAAATTCGATTAATAAAATAAAAATCTGTTGTTTTATTCTCGATAAATTTCATTATAGAGAATCATTATAGATCTTATAAGTTATCTTTTACTGATTGAATTTATCTTGAAAATAATGTAAATAAACATAATAAAATAAATAAGCTCGAGAACAATTCCTACGGTGACCGTTTTGTCATTTGTATTCGTAACCTTCATTTATTTTTGATAACATTGTATAGAATTATAATTAATTAAAATTAAGTTGACAAATTAAATTTATCAAGAATAAAAGAAAATCGGCTGAAGAGATTTCGTTCAAAAAAATTTATCGAAAAATAACTATTGTATAGTTGTTATTCATTCAATCAACTTAAATAAAGTAAATTCATAAATTAATAATTTGTGTTTCTGTAAGAATTTTTTTTACTATATTTATTTAAAGATTGATGAACATGAAAATAATGAGGCTCTTTAATTATAACAACATTGCATTAACAATGTGTTATTTTTCAATTGTAAAAAATGATTAAAACAAAACTTTCAATATCATTCCGTTTTATAAACATATAAACATGACTTTTTATTTCATTTTTAATATTCTTTTATTTTCATTTATGTTATTTTTATATATTATTGGCAATATTATACCTAGAATAATATAAGATAATATTCTTAGATGTGCAATAAATTTTAATCTTGAAATTAGTTTGAAATTCCTTAAAAATTGTAAACCACATTTATTATTAGATGTAATTTTTCAGCATTTATTTCTCTTACATTTTTAACTAGTTTTAAATAATGTTATCATATGTACCTTTTTTTTTAAACAAGAATAAGATAATTAAAAATATCAATTAAAACTTTGTGATAGGTACCTCTGTTTAAACAAATTATTTTTTCCTTTATTATTGTCTGCACTTTATTACAAAATAATTTATATTAAATAATTTATGTAAATATATATTAGATTTTTCTTTCGATATATATTTTTATATATGATCGAATTCAAAATTTGTAACAGTAGCTGTGATTAGATTGATCTTAGATAAAAGTACCAGATATACTATGTAACTATTTTACTTGTTTCTTAAGATGGGTATGCTAACTTTAAAATACTGAGAAATGTATAAACCTCTTATATCATCACAGCATAGTAGTTAAAACGTCTGATGAAACCTTAATAAAAAATATTATGTGTGAACATCATGTCCTGGTTAGGGGTTGGTGTCGCAATCAAAAATTGCAGCCAGCAAATAAAGTGATATTCGAAATTTGAAAATTTGCCGGAAAATGGTAGTTTGGGCCCCTTAACTCTTGAAATGATCTCATGAATAACGTTCATCCTCAGGAATTTTCTGAGAATTTGGCTTTGCTTGAAGTGTTTTGTAGTATGGTTTGAAGCTTACCTTTTCACGTTTTGGCTTTTGATTTTAAACATTTGTATATTCAATGGCTATAAGTACTTTGTAGTGCGTTGATCAATTCCTCTTCTTGAAGTTTCATATTTATCACTTTTGGCATTTTCCTTTGCCTATTGAGCTGCATAGTGCTTCTTATTGTATTTGGAATACTTCATTCTTCATTTATGCCCTAGAGTTTTCAAATTTTGATATATATTCTTTTTGGGTATTGTATGTGATTACTTTTTCTTGTAAAATTTGGAATACTTCATTCTTCCTTTACGACTAATATTTTCAAACTTTGGATACATTCTTTTAGGCTATTGAATGTGATAACGTTTCTGTCAGAATTTTCAGTACTTCATTCTTAAGATGCGACGACATTTATCTTACTTTTGTATATTCTTTTAGAGATTCGTGAACAATTCCTTCTTCATAAAGTTCTTGATCTATTCAACATTTTTAATTTGATTACATTAATGTTTTTTATATTTTGTCATATTTGAAACTATTTCATTATAAATTTATTGCATTCAAACTGTAGTTCAATAAGATTTTTCTGTGAGCATTGTATTTATGAAGGGCAAAAACTTCACAGTTTATAATGTTAAATAAATTTTAGTTGATTTGTAACCTTTGATAATAATTATACAGTTTTTATTACAATTTAAATCAAAAGTATTTATATTGTACAAATAACTGATTCTAAAATTCAGCACATATCTTTTATAAAGAGAAATATCTGCGAATATGTGTTATTTATGCAATTTTAGTTTTTAAATTTTGCTTTCGTCTGTACATTTCACACATAAGAAAATGGCGATAGAATGATTTTGAAATTATAGCAATATTTTTCAATTCCAAGAAGTATTTGTAGAAATAAACTGGGAAATTTAACAAAATACTCACATTTAAATTTTCTACACTCAGTATATAAGTGTCTATCACTATTTCAAATACATTTTGATATCTTTGATAAAAATATCATTTCTGTCTCAAACGTAAGATTTGAGAGGAATATAATATTCCCTTCTAAATTTTTCCATCTGCTTCAGCCAAGAAACGAGTATTTTTTTTTTTTTTTTTTTTGGAATGGCTTCGACAAACTTCGACATCTGCAATGCTCACTTCTTTTGTGAGAAGTACGAGAAGTATTAGCGAAGAGTTTTTCCAAGTAATTGGCACAAGTAAACATATTTCCGCGTCATTAGCTATCAGAAAGTTGAGAAACACATCGCGAGGAGTTTCGTAGGATGGGAAATAATTTTGTTCAACGACATTTTTTGCGTTTGTTTAAATTGCTGCACTTGTATGCAGACACATGAGAGATCATTTCGGAAATGACATTGAGCAATTCATCTTCTTTCTTCTTTTAACTAGTAACAAAATTGAATATTTTACATGGAAATATCATGCCTAGAATACTTGTTTTTATTTTATCCCTTTTACATTTCTCAAATTTATACATATGTATACAATGGAATTAATTCTATACTTATTTTCTAAACAATCATAAAAAAAGACACATGAGAGATCATTTCGGAAATGAAATTGAGTAATTCCTCCTCTTTTAGCTAGTAATAAAATCGAGTATTTTACATGGAATCATCATCATATCTTGAATATGTGTGTGTTCATCTTATCCATTCTATTTATCTCAAGTCTATACATATGTGTACGATAGTATCAATTCTATACTTATTTTCTAAACAATAATGTTAAAAAAAAAAAAAAATCCTGAGGATACGCTTAAATTCTTTATTATATCTTTTTTAACCCTTTTCTTTCTTATTTTGTTTACTCAATTAGTCGTTTTGAATTGACAATTTTGACGGATAAATTCTTTTAAAAAATCAAATTGAATCTATTAAATAAAAGACTCTAAATTTTTAAGCGTATGATAGCCGCAGTGCCTTTGAATACAAACGATATTTCCTTAGTAAACAATGCAAAAATGTATTTTAAAAAAGCATCTTTGAAATGTCTCGCTTTGGAGACCATTGAGTCAGATATCTTCCTACTGATTGACTGCATATTTTTACTGATGGTTCTCAGTTTGACTGACACTTAAATGCAGGGGCTGGTGTTTTTCGGTTTTTTTCTTTTACGACCTTGTGGGCTGTATTGGTACCTCCATCGATGGTGAAATAGTGGCCCTATGTACAGCCCTAAAGCAGTTATTCGCTATCCATTATAGGTTTGAAAGGGCAGTCCCTCTTTCAGATTCTTAAGTAGCAATCCATTCAGTTAGCTTGTGTTGAATATCCATTGACACTTGAGATCTTGCAACGCTACGAATTGTGTGAGAACTCTCACTCAAATGGGAAAATCAAATCTTTCTTCAGTGGGTGCCTGGCCATTGTGGTCTTTGGGGCAATGAACAAGTCGACTTCCTTGCAAAAAGAGGTTGTCAGCTTACTATATCATCCTAATACTGTCATTCCTTGTTGGAGGATTAAACTGTTTTTAAAACATTTCTTTACATCTAATTTCTTGCGGGATCTTCAGACTCATCCAGCCCTAAAAAAATTTATCTCCTCGGATTGGCCTTCTCTCTTATTCTCCATAAACCAAGATGCAAAACAATGGCGGCCTTTCGCCTGTCTACGGGACACGATTGCTTTGCCACCCATATGCATTTCAACCGATCCTATTTGCCCACTTTGGGACTGGAGAAATAAAAGTGGATAGGGACCATCTGCTCCAATGTGGGGTTCTTCATGGACCTACAGAGGAGTCGAGATATTCTGAAGCAAGATCACTTATTAGGCAATGACTCTGGCCTTCTTTTTTTCTTGGTTCTTGATAGTTCTATTGTTCTTAGTCCTATAGTTCTATGTAACATTTTGCCTTGCCATTGAAATAAACATTTTCAAAACGCAATACAACGTGTCAATACTGGATCAATTAAACTTGCAACTTGCCAGAATATCTATTTATCTATATGTATTTATATATGAAAAATGACAATATTATGATGAAATTGACGTTTAAAAAATAAATTAACTTAATAAAAAATAAAATTTGATTTTTAGCATTTAATATTGGAAGTATACTTATGTCCAACCAAATAAAATTAATTTTTATTCAATTAAAAAAATTTTTAACAAATAAGATTAAATCGAAATCCTTTCATACGGCCATATTACAGGAGTTTTTAAAAGAAAAAAAAAAAAAAAGAAATTCTTGGAGGTTCCATTAATTTAAATAAAGAATTAATATTTTTTTAAAATTTTAATGGGGAAAACTGGAGATGAGCAGAAATCACGACTGAGTTTGAAGAGCAAAGAACAGTATTGTAGAATTTTTTTTTTTTTGTTATGATTTTAAAATTCTTCTTAAAACATGTTTTATTTGTCTTTCATATTTAGTACTTTCTTCGTTTTAATGAAGGAAAGACTAGATTAGAACGAATATTGAAGTGGAAATTAATAAGTAAATTTCTTTAATTTTATACGTCTTAACCTATTATTACCAATTAATAAATAAGTCGAAACTGTTCTCAATGATACTATATATTTCAGTTCTTAAATAATATTTATCCTTATTTAGGAATTTTACTCATCTTTTATTAATTTTTAGAATGTAAAATAAGAAAATAGTTTAATTACTTATTCAAAATATTTTTGATATTAAAACACTATTTTTTGCACCTAATTTTAAAATTAAATAAACAGTTTAGCTTTTATTTTTATTTTAACTTAATAAATAAACATTAAAAATTGCATTCATTTTTCTTGTTGTATTTTATTTTACAAATCAACATAAAATTCTTAATTTTCTTATTCGCTTATTTAGAATATTCATAAGCGGAAAACTTTTTTAATTAATTTTCAGTTCATCCCTATTTAATTAAATTTGCTTTTGCGATTGTATATTAATTTTTCCATACAAAGACTAATAATTTTTCTAAATTTAAACTTTCTTTTATTAGTGCAGCCTTTTTTTCCCCCAAAAAAGTAAATAAATAAATAGTAAAATTATTTCATTTTTTTTCAAGGATAATCTGTTAAAAATAAGAACTTTAATATTCTAAGCCAATGTTTATATAGTCTATAAACCACGTATGCGATATAGTAGTTATGATAATAATTGGAGAGAAAGAACGACTATGGTTTGATTCTCACTGCAGGCGCAAGCTACACTCATTATTTTTAAAACGAATAGATTCGTTGATTATTATAACAAACTGTAATATAAATCGAACTGTTGATTAGAGTTTTTGGAACTCAAATTTAAATTTTAATTGAAAATTTTATAATTCAAATTATATTTTAATTTGTTGAACATCAGTGCTTCTTTTATTCTGTTTTATGTTGAACATTGTTGTGGTATTTTATTATTTTTGGTTTAACGACGTTATGCCTTGTACTCTGCTATTTTTTTTTTTAAACATCAGTGAGCCTTGTCATCTATAATTTTTATTGAACAGTGTTCCTTGCATATTGTTATTTTTGTTGAACATTAGTGAGAATTGCACACTACTATTTCTTGTTGAACATCGGTATTCCTTGTATTCTGTTATTTTTGCTCAACATTGGCTGGCCTTGAATAATATTTTTTGTTGAACATTCTTTTGTGCTGCAATTTATTATTTCTTGTTGTTCATCAGTATTCCTATTATTTTTGTATAATTTTTTAAATTTAGACTTTTTTTGTTAGTGCAATCTTTTTTTTTTTTTTCAAATGCGATAAAATAATTAAAATAGTAAAATATTTCATTACTGTTCTTCAGGATAATCTATAAAGGTAACAACTTCAATATCCTAAGCCAAAGTTTATATCATCAATAGCATATAGTTGTTAGATATTATTTTTGTTTAGCATTGGTTGGTTTTGTACACTACTATATTTTTGTTGAATTTCGGTGTCTTGTATTATTTTTCTGTTGAACATGAATTGGCCTTATAATTCCTTGGTTGCTACCAACAAAAGAAACGACGTGTAAGAAAGGAAGATATTTAAAGGCAATTATCTCACATTTGCATGTTGTATGAGAGAAAATATAGAAAACACATTCAAGCAGAAAATGCAGGTAGTTTGGTTATCGATGCGCGATGATTTTACACACGTTGTTATAATCACCGTCGAATCTCCTCATTTCTAAAAGCAATGACTGTTCGACAGTAGCTCCTCTAGCGGATTCAAACCTAATCTCTTCTACCCATGACCTCTTGGCCAGAATCGGGCTATCTCACTTATTAAAAGCAAAAATCTATTTTGCCTTTAGTATGTTCGGCAGCAGCAGTTAAACGGAAAACGATCATAATATAAGCTGCGATGGCCCATATGCATCCTTAAATCTATCTGATAGTTTTATTAATTCAGGCAGTATTTAGACGATTAGTTTTATTAACGCAACTAATATTTTAATTAATAACTTTTCAGAACTATTCATATTTTTAATTTATTTCAAAAAATAGAGATGCCCAAAGCGCAGTCTGTCGATACATTTTCTTATGTTTCTTCTTACCATCAGTCATTTACTTTTTAAAAAAAGATAAAACAGGGAACAAACAGTTATATTTTTTAAATAATTTTATGGTTAAAACAGGGAACTTGATCCAGCTTTTTAGTTTAATAAAATTAAATAAAAAAAAATAAACATTTAAATATCAAAAAATATCATCAATTAATATTATCAAAAATATTTATAATTTTAAAATCAAATACACATATTAATATATGTATTAATACTTGTTCATGCAACCATATTAATATAAAAACATGTTGTGTGAGTGAAGAAATATTAATACAAAAAATGAATACAAAAAACAATTTGACTGATCATTGATATTTATTCACAAAATATTTGTCTAATCACTATTTGTTCTTTACTGCAAAAAATCATATCAAATCAATATACATTTATTATAATTTAAACTATTATAATATATTTTTCATTAATAAATTGTTGCATTTATTTCGAACAGAGTTCAATAAGTTTATTGCAGAATTCCTAAATTTAAACACGTTGAATGTATGTAAATCACTAAGTTTGATATTTTCCATGCTCCATTCGAACATCAGAATCCAATATCAATTTCTGAATTCCCGGCGTTTTGTTACAAAGCTACTTACTACGCGACGGAAAATTTGAGTGTAAATATTTCAGTTCAATTCTTCTTCAAAATGGTGGCATCACTAAATAGAATGATTTATGACCGTTAAACTTTCTGCCTTTTTTGTGGCAACAACGCTGCGTTCCAAAAATAAATAGCACCTGCATGTTTATTTCTTTTCTTTTTCTCTTCTAGACAGCTGGTTTTACATTCTTAAATTTTAAAAACAGAACCTGAAAAAAATAGTCTTCGATAAATATAAAGCCATGCTAGTGTCTTTTTGTTACGAATTTTCGTTCCAATGTATAATCAAAATAAAAAGTAATAGAATGCATTTTTTCCTAAACAGGAAATTCTATTTTTTTTTTTTTTTTTTTAATTCTTTCTGTTTTGGAATTTGAATATGCTCAAAACATACGTATTTTTTTTCTTTTTGAGCTTTTATCATGTCTTCGTTACATTTTCTTTCTTTTTTTTTCCTTCTTTATTTTGTCATAAATTTCATTTTATGCGATAGTTTTTTGTTTTATTAAATATGCAAGGAATGCTAAAAGTTCTACAAAAAGTCCTTTTGAAAAACTTGACTTCAATGAAACCAGAAAGCGTAAGATTTTTAGTTTTACCAACAAAATAATTTGTTAGATTTTCTTGATATCTTTCATTAGATGTCTTTTTCATTTTCATAA
The DNA here is from genome assembly GCA_021605095.1 of Caerostris extrusa. Taxonomy (NCBI): domain Eukaryota; kingdom Metazoa; phylum Arthropoda; class Arachnida; order Araneae; family Araneidae; genus Caerostris; species Caerostris extrusa. Next base: position 26,811 of record BPLR01016367.1, on the reverse strand, counting down.
CAATCTCCATTCAATATTTTATACACGATTTCATTCTATTTTTATTTTATTATTATTTTTTTATTTTATTTTATGTGTGTCGAAAATAAGTCAGTAGGATCAGATATTTAAAAAAATTTTATAGTTAATATAAAAATATGTTATGTGAATGTTTTGTTCTAATTTGTAATACTTGTGTAAAAATCCCTTGTATCTCTATTTATTAAAGTATTAGTAATTTTTTATAAATATAACTGTTTAAATAACTTGCTAAAAATGCAATTTATATCATGACGGTATAAATATTTTTAAGAAAATAAAGAATTTTAAATAACATTTTATTTCTAAATTAAATTAGAAATATTGACTCTAAAATAAGTATTTATTTTTTTATATTTAATCTCAAAAAAGATATTTTTTAATTTTTCAAAAATTTAAATTAATTAATTTGTTAAGTTCATTGATTAAAATTATTTCATGCAATTATTTTAATTATACTAGTGTATAATTTCATGTGATTATTTTAATTATACTAATTTAATAATTTCACGTAATTATTTTGATTATACTAATTTAATAATTTCACGTAATTTTTTTGACTATACTACTGTATAATTTCATGTAATTATTTTAATTATACTCTGTTTTTAAATCTTGTCAATGTACTCCTCAAATTTAAAGTTAACAAAATTCCTTAACATACATAAATTTAGTTGCACATCATTTAAGTTATCGTTATTATAAAAGTAGATTTTGAAATTAATATATAACAAAACAATTTCTGAGTAGTTTATAATTAGTTCAATATTATGTATAATAAATATGGATTGCTTAACAAATTAAAACATGAATACAGATTTACAGATTATTATCTTAAAACTATATTTGGACCAGCAATACAAAAGAAAATACTATTACTTTTAAATGGATACCATTATTACCATTATCATTACCAAAAATTACAATTACATATACCATTACTTTTAAAATAGATTTAACAAAATCCATTTTAAAAAAATAATGGGTATATACAGTGAAAATCCCGCTTAACACTGTTTCCATATTAAGCGGATTATTATTAGGATTCCCGGAAATCCCAAATTTTAAAGCTTATTATGTGAAGGCTTATATTCCGGAAACACCTGATACAACCAATGGAGAAGATAAAGCAATCCATTAGGTGTTTTTCGGGAAAAACTATTATATCATGGAGGCTGTAGGCAACATCAATCTTTTCTGGAATGAGGTGATCGAGAAATGTTTGAAAAAATTTTAGAAGATTGCATGTCGCAAGGATGTTAGCTCAGGAGAATGCATTGTTGGTGTGCACCAAATTGTCAATTGTCTAATGAAAAATGGTTGGATAATATAAATGGGCTGAATATTGAAGTTATAACTTGTGATAGTCTTTCCAATGATGACCTTGAATTAATAGAACAGTAAGTGTACGAAGATGACGATACTAACGCTTCTGAAGATGAAATGTAATCTTTTAACGAATTTTATAAAAATAAAAAGTTTAGCCACTTTAACGGAAATAATGAATCCATTTATGTAAAACCATTTAAATTTTAATAGAAGTTCAAAAAATATCTAGGCAAGTCTTAGTATATACAGGAGAAGGCAAACGATGTTATAAGACATCATTGCAAAAAAAAATGTCAAATTAATGAGAATCTTTCTCATCAGAAACATAACTTCATTACTCGCATTTTATTTATTCTATCTATTTATTTTTATTTTTACGTGTTGCCATAAAAATTAAAAAATAATAAAAATTGTTGCCATAATAAAAGGTAGAATGTTTAACAGTCATAAATCATTCTATATGATCTTCATGAATGTTTTCAAATAGATATCGATATTATCAATAATAAGTCTATAATTAATGTAATAAAATATTAGATTCAGAATTCGGGAAGTCAGCTTCGAAGCCCTAAAAGTCAATTAAATCTTCCGCGACATAATGAGTACAAAAATATCTATAGGTCAAGTCGTATTTAATCCAGACCCGTCGACATATCGGTGAGAATGTACAGAATATGATACATTGTTTATGAAAATTGCAAAAAAAATATGGCAAAACTTTAATAATAACTTATTTATTATTATATATGCACTATTTTTTCTTTCTAATTGTGGACGGCAGACAGTAAATAAGAAATTATGATTATAAATGGAAATTATTATTATTTTTACTTTTTATAGTCACAAAATAAATCTTAAATTGCAGAAATTATTGAAAGCAAGAAATTTATTATTGAATGTATGTGAGTGTGCGACAAAACCAAATATACCAAAACTACTAAACATAAAACTAAAAATAAACTAAAACATAACTGTGATGTTACTAAAAAATACTATGATAATTGAAGCGGTAGACCTGAGCGGTGAAAGAGGATGCCGCCCAAATTAAGGTGAACTAATTATAATTTTTTCCAACAGCTAGAAATAATTGTTAAATCTTCAGATCTTTCTTTTTTTATCATGTCATTTAACTATATTGCTTTATATTTATTTAATTGGGCCTGAATGGCAAGTAGCTAGTGCTCTGGAGCTTGGTACAACAGGTTTCGGGTTCGAGTCCCGGCGGTGCCCTGGTTGTTTGCAGTGGTTCGAATCCACTTTAAAAAGTAGATCCCGGTCTAATAGGATCGTAGAGCGTTGCGGGGCATTGTTCCTCCGCGTCCGTGGCTTATCTCCAAGTTACAGGCGCCCCCTGGGTAGTGCAAAGTGAGTACGTCTGTGCAGCACTTGCCTTAAGGCATCCAAAAGACCAAGCTGTCTGTGTTTGCCAGCTGCATTAGAAAGTAAAAAAAAAAAAAATATTTATTTAATTATGCCGCCAAATAATAAAATTCTTGCCCAAAATTGAAGTTATTGCTCCATTTCATCTTCATTATTTAACTATTCGTGATTTGCCATTTTTAAATAAAACTGCAATAGCTATTTATTTTGCGATTTTATTTGGCGTAATTTTGTCGTCGAGTATGCATTTTCATACAACTGCATGATGTGGGATAAAAATGAAGATTGTACCATTTTTTTTTTAACTATAGTTCACTTTTTTCTTTATTTTATATTTTTTAACATAAAATGTATGCATTAATAAATAAATTTTAAAAAAATAAAGTGTTGCATATCTTTGCAAGCCATAATTCAGCATTTTATAATGCACATTAAAGCGTTACCTTGTATTATGTGTGCAGAAATTGATTTTTATGGCGGTCTCTCCTTAAATGCCCGTTTGAAGAAAAACTTTCCTCTATAATTCAAATGCAAATCGCATTTCGCAATCCCCGCGATTTCCCACCAACTTTCCGAAGTGAATTAAAGAAGTTTTGCCTTCGGTTTCACAATTTATTCAGTAAAAACACTGCGATCTTTTTTGGGAAAATATTGCTTTAGGGTAGGCTTTTATAAGTTGCCGCAGATGGAAGGCATAAATGTCACAATTTTGGGAATGGTAAATCAATTTATCTTGATTCTAATTTAAATTTATGAAGATAAAAATGAGACTTGCATAATTTCATAAATTTTTTGAGATTCGTTATTGCTTTCTTATATGGAACGGTAAAAAAATATTATTATTATGAATAATCAAGGGACTTATTAGTTTGTGACTTTCTCTTTTTTTCTAACTATGACAATTTTAAATTATTTTTATTTACATTTTAAAAGTAAGAATTAGCATAAGATTTTAACAATATAACAATTTTTTTGCTGACCTGAGCTCTAAAAACACTATATAAAGTCCTTCTTTAAAACCTATTGCTATAGTAATAGAAGTTGGCACACGATTGGTTGTGAATGAACGTCTTTTATCAGTTAGAAACATCTGATTAGATTATAGGAATGTCTTCTGCCATCCCATGATCCCCTGTTGAAACGTCATAGGTGGCGTGTTGTCAAGTTAGACGTTTGTTATATGTGTTAATATACAATTGGTGACATTTATACCAGTGGTGCACAAAAAAAAAAATCTTTATTGTATAATCTTTATTCCGTTTATAGATAAAGCAATATGATGAAAATAGATAGATAATCTAAGAATTTAACTAATTTGATAAACACATTCAATTTAAAAATATTTTAAAAGTTTTTTTAATCCTTTAAAATTTCAATTAATAGATGCAAGATATAAGAATTTCAGAATGAGGCGAAATTTCAATTTATCATGTGGTGAACATATTTTAACACTCATTTCAGTTAAAGGAATTTGTTAATGCCATATTGAGTGATGGTTCAATTCACTTTTTCATTAACATAACTGATTCTTAAACACTATTTTTAGGAAATTGAAACAGTAATCTATTCAAAATGAGGTACAGAGACTATTCAAAATGAAATATTGAAATAACACTCTAGATTATTCGAAATGAGATATTGCAATGAAATTACAGAGTATTCAAAATGAAATACTGAAATGAGACTACAGACTGTTCAAAATGAAATACTGAAATGAGACTACAGACTGTTCAAAATGAAATACTGAAATGAGACTACAGACTGTTCAAATGAAATATTGAAATGGGACTACAGACTATCCAAAATGAGATATTGCACTGAAATTACAGACTATTGAAAGTGAAATATTGTAATGAGACTACAAACTATTCCAAATGAAATATTGTAATGAGACTACAAACTATTCCAAATGAAATATTGTAATGAGACTACAAACTATTCCAAATGAAATATTGTAATGAGACGACAGACTATTCATGAAATATTGAAATAAGACTGTAGACTATTCAAAATGAAACATAGAGAGCGTGATTGGATATTGACAGATTGCCAGCCTTAGCAGCTTTTTCACGTTAATTTTTAAAAAGAAATATAATTGAGATCACATGGAGGATAGGTATTTATTTTAAATAAAAGTTTTAGAAACGGAGGAGATTGTATATTTACTATTTTAAAAAGTACCTTTTACTCTTACTTATTTGCTTCTCCACCATTGTTTGTGGACGTCATTAAGCACATATTAAAATCGCTTAATGTTCTAATTGAACGACTTAATGATGTTAATTTAAAACCAAACTTAGATGTCAACGAAGCGAGATAAAAATTCCATTTTTATATGAAGGATATAAAAATGCCATTATTTATAGTTAATGGACAAAATAAAGTGCATCACTGCACTAAGCTATTTCATCTTTTCTAAACTTTTCCTTAACAAGCATTGTGATGGGCAACACGAATTTCCAAAACTTTTCGAAGCATTTTCTCATCGTCAAGTGGACTGCAAATCGTTTGGCACAAATCACACGCACACGCAATCCATCTAAAGAGGGTTGACTTATGGAATGGCCATTGTTACAGCCTACCCAAAGGTAGGAGTCGAGAAAAATAGGAGAGAAAGGAAGCTTTTTATGTATCTAGCCGCCAAGGGCAGGTAAATAAATTGCTGTTTCACAGCCCTCTATCCCATCAGCCACTTTTTAGTGTGGCGCCGTTTTGGACACAAATTGGCAATTTGTAAACTTTCCCCCACCTTTTAAAGCTTCTAAGCGGAATTTTCTACTTGAGCTACAAAGACACCTTCAGAAAAAAAAGGAGGGGTAAGATCTTTTTACTTAAGTTTATCGATATATCTCTCCAAAATGAAGTGAGAAAACGGTAACATCAGCTCTTTCTTTGGAAGAGACTGTTAACAGAAACGTCTTTGATATAGAAACCGGATCTCTTAGACTAAGAAGTTATATAAATCGGTTATATACTGATCTTTGGTTTCTTCGCCTACAAGATGCATCAACTGATCTGTGAAATACTAGATGGCTAAAATGAAACTGGGATATATATATATTTATTTATTTATGTGTGTGTGTGTGTGTGTGTGTCTCCGTCCCATCTAGAGATTGCAATACCAGTATACTGGTATACCGAATACCGGTATTTTGAGCCATTTGTACAATTTTGTAATACCGTCTTCACAAGTTTAAATACCGTTTTTCGGTATTTACTAGAAATTTAGAATTCTAATCTGTGAAATTCTTTTTCTTATCTGTGAATTCTAGAAAAGAGACTAATCAATTGAAATTTGATCAAGTTTACAGCAAACTTTCTTAAAATTTCTTACCCACAAACCTATCCACATTCAGAAGAATTTGGTACAGTTATCGAAGATTATGATGACACTAATGCCAATGGGGAAAAGGAATTGTCTCTTGAACAAAAATTAGAATTAACGATAACTAAAAAAATTTCAACAAACCAAAATACAGTACAGAAATCAGCTAAATCCAAAACAATCCGACGAGAAATAGATTTATTTGAAGATGAGGATTTAGAGGTACTTGGAAAAAAGTATATCGCGCATTGCTAACAGTAGCACCCACTAGCGTAGATGCTGGAAGAGCATTTTCGACAGCTGGTAATTTTTGCACAAAATTACGTTCTAGACTTAATGATAGTACAATTGATGCATTAGGTTTTTTAAGACCACATTTCAAAAGTTAGTAATAGTACCACAGACTGAATAGTGATATTGACACTTTTTGCGATTTAAATAAATAAGATGTTCCTTTATTTTTTTATGATTCTTTACATACTGTTATAATTTATAAGTTACAAATATGTTTGTGATATTTACATTCTTTAATAAAACTGACAAATAAAACAAAAAAAACACATGTGTTTTCTTTCTTTTCTAAAATTTCTACTGCCGGTATTAAGATCTAAAAAATACGAATACCGGGATTGAACTTTTGGTCCAATATTGCAATCCCTAGTCCTATAAGTCGTACACTGAGGCCATACACTCAGTAGGGATTACATAAAAAAATGTCTGGTTATGGTAAATAACATTTTTTGTTTATTTATACTAACCTTAAAATGAATATGTTGACGATTTTTATTGAATTACAATTCAATTTAAATAAGAATTATATCAATTCAGTGAATTATAGCTTATTCCTAAGATAGCAATTTCTTTGTTTTTATTTATTTATCTAGACTTACTACAATGAACGCATTTTTTCTCTTTAACTTGGGACTAAAGCGTGTGAAAATTTATTAATTCTTGAAAATTATTAAAATGAAGTAACTAAAATTTCAACTAAAATTCCTCTAAATAAATGAAATTAAAGAAATAAGTTTTAATTTGTGTTAATAACGTGATATATATTTGGAGTTCCTTTAACAAATTTTAATATTATTCGGTAATCAATGAAAAATTTACAGTCTAACCTTCGAATATGAAATTCGCAGTGATCCGTTCTCCATTTCACCCTAAATATTCCATTCCATTCCACAGCGATGATGCCAAAATCGTTTAACTTAATAATCAACCGTCCAAATAAGGTATGTAAATAATTACTGTTTGTTGTAGCGATTGCACGTTGGCATCAGTAATTAAATAACCGTATCTGCAGATTGTGGTAGAGATCCGTTGGCTCCATTTAAATTTCTGCACCAACTAAATTTAAAATAAGAATAAAATCAGACTCTTGTTGGCCTTGTCTTTTTATGAATTTTACTAACTACATGTAATTGATATTTGAACACATATCGAACAAAAATAATGTTTTCGTCAGATTATTTAAGAAATTCTGTTCTGTGTTTCTTGTTGAAATTCATTTATAGGTTTTCAACAAAAAACACAAATACCATTAGTGTCTTGTTGACTAGCTGATTTGAACGAAAACATGCAAATAAAATTTAGACTCGGGTTTAATTATTTTGCGACAAATGTAATGTAATGTAAATATGTCTCAATATCATTGCGTTATTGAGAAATTTTGTTGCGTTTTTATAAAAAATGTTTTACTTAGCCCAATGACATTAGACCCGCTATCATATTTTATTTAGTAACACATTTTATTTAGAATATTTACTTTTAACATTGTTTTATTTGTATATATATCCCTTACTGCTTGACAGAGGCACACGATTGGTTTAAATTGTTGTCTTTTGGCATTTCATGATTTCCTGCCCTGGTTCGTTCGTCGAAAGATCATCCATAGAGATCTAGACGTCGAACCTATTCCAAATTATCTAATCAAAATTTCAAAGAATTTTCTTGAAAAATGTCCTCAGATTAGCAATGAGTTAATCCGTCGTCTGCCGACTTATCACCCTGGGGTGAAAAGTTCGCAGAAACGCCCAAGGGCTGTTTACGATGTCTCCTATGATTGTTTTCCTAGAGTTAAGAGACATCATGGCTGTTACCCTGAACAAGCGATCGCGAGTTCAGGTAACGGAGTGGATTTATCATTGTAAATTTTACGTCCACTGAGACTAGTTAACGCACTGTGTATCTGAGGAGTCGTTTGGCTTTAAAAGTTTCGCGGCTCTATTTTGTAAACAAAACGAATTGGCGCAGAGGTCACGTGACGGGCTCCCGACCGTAAGGTTGAGGGTTCGAATCCGGCACTCGGCTCAATTCACTATTTTTATATTATTGCTACGATGTGCATCTGAATCCTTTCATTAACGGCTAGTGAATGGTTAGGTTTTTTATTGTACGCTTTTTACCCCTTTTTTTTGTTAGGAAAATAAAAGGATGGAAGAAAATCAATAAAATAAAAATAAAAATTATAAAATGGAAAATTAAAAATACGGTCCTGATTGTGGCCTTTTTTTTTTGTGTGGACTAATTATTTACTTTGCAGCATCATCTTACATTGCTCTCACGTTGTTCAGCATAATTCCCTGTTCATCTGGCTTAAGGAGTTTTTATAACTCTGTTTACTTTTTAAATATTTTGGCATCGACAACTGGTCCCTAATTGTACTGAATTTAAATTTTAACTTTAATTTCTTTTATATTGTATCTTACTATTATTTATTATTAGTATTTTTATCTTTTTTTTTTGAGTACCATTTAACTTGAATTTTTAGAAATATTATCTTTTTATCTATACTAACCTTAATTAAGCAGCCTAATTAAAATTTAAAGCATATTTATCAATTAAGATGAGGAGGTTTAAAGGGTTTTTCCCCCTGTTGGTACTCCGTAATCGGTACGTCAGTTGCCAGTTGCCATGATTTCCTGTTAAAAATCTTCAAAGTTAGCCCTATATCAAGTTGCCGCATTACCATTAAAGTAGTTGGATATATTTGTAGACTTCAACAAATTTGGGATTGAACTTAATATTTTACTGAATCAGTACCAATTTAAAATTTTGGCTTTGAGGAGTGTCACAAATGATACATTTTTGTCAGTTCTTTAGTTTCTTGGCTTGTTGAAGATTGATAAATTCCTAAAAGCATTGGATAAAGCAATTGATAAACATTTGCTACAACAACAAAAACAAATACATTAGTTGAGTAATTATTGAAAAATCAATACATTGAAAGAAAAAAAAAAATTATTATAATGATAGAACTATTAATACAATTATTTTTTGAAACAAAAGATGTATTAAATATAGAATAATTAGGATTGAAGATTGTTATTTTCTATCGTTTTTAAATTTTTTAACTATTATTATTGTATATTTTATATACAATAATAATAGTATATTATTATAAAGATAACAGTTTATTTTTATTTATTAATCTATACCGATTACATACTACAACAAAACAAAAAAACCGATAGAAAATAGTAGAATAAATTACAAAAACTAATCATTGCAACAAAAAATAAATGTATAATTATTCAAAAAAACTAATAAATTCAATAGAAAAATAATTATTAGGAAAACCAGTTGCTGTTGAAAATAAATGTGTCAAATGAAGTATTATAATAATAATTTGCTCCAGTAGTATTAAGTAATTTTCATAAAGCTAGATCCAAATAACTAACCACCAAATAACTATTCATTATTATATTACATTATTTATTAACATTAAAATTGAAAGGCATATATTTGAACTCCCATTTTTTGTGCTTGTTTCTTTTTAAAAAATGATACAGAAAACAAATGTAATGTAATAATGCTGATCCACCACTAATTTCATGTATAATGTTAGATTACATAAAAAATATGTATTATTAAAGGAATCAAAAATGTGTTTAAAATATAACGTTTATTCATTTTTTCTCTTTTTTTCATAAGAAAGAAAATAAATTTTTCATCTAATATCTAGTTTATGAATTAAAGAAAAATTTTATGTTTTACAATACATGCTTTAGAATTACACGAGAAAAAGCTCAAATATTTAATATTAAAACTGTCTTCGTAGGTGATCTTTACTTTTAACTGTAAGTATCCTCTTCATGATATTCACGTACAAGAGCAATACACAAGGGCTCTCGAATGAAAAGGAAAATGAAATGGAAACAATACATTCCGCTTTCCCTTTGAAATATTTCCGAAATTCGCCATTCTTCATTCAGTTTTCTGGATATATATATTTTTTTTTTTTTTTGCAATTCTTTCCACACTCAAACTTACTTTATTTTTGAAGCAGACATGTACAGAATTCATGTCATGTATTTTTTCATCTAGTATATTTAAAATGTGGATAACCTTTTAGTTAACCTTTTTTTTTTTTTCATTTTAATATTACGTAACTTTCAGAAAAAAAACATCTATCGATGTACAAAAATATAAAAAATATATATATATAACTATCGAAAAAGTAATAGAAATATAAAGCAAATATATAATTATGTGATATTTATAATTATAAAAACAATAATAGAAAAATAAAACAAGTATATAACTATCGAAAACATAATTGAAATTTAAAACAATTATATAACTATACAAATATTTATAATTATCCAAAAATGATTGTAATATATAAAAAGATATAATTAGCTAAACATACATAACTATCGAAAAAATAATTGAAATATAAAACTATGTAAATATATTTATCGAAAAATAATTGTAATATAAAACAAATATATAACTATCAAAATAATAATTGAAATGTAAAACAAATATATAGCTATCAACATAATAACTATCAAATATTTATAATATCAAATATATAACTATCAAAATATTTATAATTATCTAAAAATAATTGAAATATAAAACAAATATATAACTAACTAAACAAATAAAACTATCGATATATTAAGAGTTTTGTAGCGTTTTTTTTTTTTTTTTCTCCCATATTAAAGGAAGCTGTAAATGATCGTTATACTTAAAAATGTCCTCTGTTGCTGTTACAATATTCACATTAAAGTTATGAACGCTTTTTTAAAGCATTAATTTCAGTTATTTTGTTTCAAATAATAAAATATTCTGCAAGAGAAGCAGCAGCCTGGCATTTACTTGCCCAATAGGAAAAAATTCAATTACTACGAATCCAATCATACATTTCAACTGTTTATGCGGAACCACTTTCACAATATCTATTCTACATACGTATTTTCAAAGTTGTCATTCTTTTGCACGACTAAAGCCTTACATCTCTTGTAGCTTAAACCGTATGGGCTACCAATGAGGGCTTATATCAATTTCATTTTTGTGCTGTCATTTTTTTTGAACTATTTTTCTATTTTTCTGCTATTTTTCTGTTTTGTTGTTATTTTTCTATTGTTGCTATTTTTCTGCCAGTAGATACTATAAGAAGACTTTTAAGTGTGATTACTCACATTTTAAGAGTAATTGTCCTCACATATCACAGAAAATTCGAAAAGCCTCAGTAGGGAATATGATTGTCGATTGTGAGACTCTTATTATATGATGTATCAATCGCTATCAGTTTTTTTTTTTTTTTTTTTTACTTTTTTTTTTTTTCGAAAGCAATAATTGCAATTTACTAGATTCGAACCCAAGTTCGTCTGTACGGTGGTTGCAATCTTTATAACAGAGCGCTATAAGCAGATGATGCTTATTTTTACTTTAAAAACACATGAACTTTTCACATTGATGCTTGTACTCATACTTCTATAAATAATAGTTTTGTACGAACATTATCAGAAGATTCATTTCTATCAATGCATTCTGTGATAAAAATTTTTTAAATTTCTTCAATGGTCAAAGATATTTTACCAAGACCAACACATGGTCAAATGGTAAAATGTCCTGGATGTCTCTTAATGGAATCCATTTATGTGTCTGTAGACACATAAGTGGAGACACACACATCTACAGACACATAAGTGGATTCCATTAAGAGACATCCAGGACATTTTACCAAGACCAACACATGGTCAAATGGTAAAATGTCCTGGATGTCTTCTTAATGGAATCCACTTATGTGTCTGTAGACACATAAGTGGAGACTGATTTCTACAGACACATAAGTGGATTCCATTAAGAGACATCCAGGATATTTTACCAAGACCAATACATGGTCAAATGGTAAAATGTCCTGGATGTCTCTTAATGGAATCCACTTATGTGTCTGTAGTTTTCATTGCTTCCGAAACGACAAGACTCGAATGGTGATTTAGCATTCGTAGGAGTCCAAAACCGATAGTTTGATGGAAGTTTACCAGGTTTTCACGCATATTCGAGCAATTACCCTAATAGGTCCTTCCAGAACGTAATGTACTCCTTTCATCAAATGTCTGTGAGCTGTTCGCGTCATACATCAGTGAAATGCGACTCACATAAGTACCAAAAATTAAAAAAAATTAAGCTCGATGCATGACTAATCGACTTGACACTCCCCACACACTATATATAATACCCGGAAAAATATTTATGGGTTTGTTGATTTGTGGTAAACATTCCAGAAAATAACATTTGCTATAAATGTGTTTGGGGTATACATAAGTGAGACAAGGCAATTGTAATCCCTGATGAGTAAAATTATTAATATGTCAATAACTAGAGCTAAATATCTGAATAATTTGAAACTAATTCCTTTTCTGTTTAGAAACTATTATCTTTACTCTCATATGCGAGATTTTCTCAACTGCAAATGGACTAAATATTTCCATTGTGGAGCTCATAATAGTTTTCCAATACTCGCATAGCTATCAGTTACTTCTTTAGAACTTTAGTCCATCCATTGATAAATTGCTTCCAAGATATTGTGATGATTCTCTAAAAATGGAGACAGTGCGTTTATTGGTTTTCATCGACATCTTCCTTCGATTTTTTTGGAATGGATGATCGTTGATCACACATACAAAAAAAAGAAGAAGAAAAAAAGTTGAATCAATGGATAAACGATCGTTTCGACCTTTTGTCCTACTCTTCTTTAAGAAAAGGACCTGACAAAAAAAAACTCTTGTTCCAAAATAAATATGGAGACGCCATCTTTAACGCTTGGTAAATAAATCTAGCGTAAAAGACATTGTCACACTCAAAACTGTGTTGTTATTTATTGCTTACATCACCTAATAACACATTTGTTGTATAAGGATTTATTCGAAATCGATATTGTATATTTATATCAAAAACTTTTATGTGATTGTAAATAATAATAATACTCTATGCATAAGAATTTATTTTACAGTAAAGTTTTTATTAAATAGAGGGCCTGAATAGCCGAGTGGCCAGCGCTCTGGCGCTTGGTACCATAGGTTTCGGGTTCGAGTCCTGACGGTGCCATGGATGTTTGGGTGGTTTGTAATCCACTTTTAAACCGTACATCCTATCTAACAAGACCGTAGAACGTTGCGGGGGTAGTGTTACTCAGCGTCCGTGGCTTATCTTCAAGTGACACGCGCCCCCTGGGTAATCCAAAGTAACGTCAACAATGCAATAACGTCTGTGAGAAGTGAGTAACGTCTGAACGAGGCATCAAAGACAGATGTCTAAGTGTTTGCCAGCTGCATTAGAAAAAGTTTTATTAAATAAATAATACGTTATTGATTTCGTCGTAGCTGATATATAAAATTAGTATTATGGAGACCGAAAAGACTTTAGGGTTTCCAAATTAGTTCGAAATTTTAGTTCCAAACTGCCATGTTCGAAACCCAACAAGTGAATCTATCAGGGAAGCTCCTTTGTCTATCCTGTGTTTGGCTCAAATGCTTTCATAGTATAGAATGCCTTTTTTTACAGGAGCAGGTCATAAACCCACAATCTGCTACACTCGGGAGTGCTCATTTAAAGTTGAGGTGGCAGAATGTGAGTTTAGTGCAGCAGAACTCTTTTTTCTTCGACCTGATAACGCTGAATCTGCTGTACATATTTGTCGTTGAAGGGACGAGTGACTCAGGTCAAGGGCGCCAGCTTTTAAATAAACAATAAACTGAAATTTTATTTTTAATTAGAGTGGAATCATTCAAAACTGATATTATTAATTCATTAAATATCGCTAAACTGATACTATAGTATCTATAACCGTGTACATAAATTTGAGATATACGTGTATGACTGTACATAAATTTTCGTAATACACGTATTATCTCTACCTCTGATATCATGTTATATGTTTGTGCACGAATTTGAGATATACATGCATACCCGTGCATCAATTTTCATAACACACGTGTAGACTGATATCATGTTATATCTATGTATACAAATTGAGAGAGTACAAAAAACCTTAATAAATGCATGCATGAATGCATCCTTCTTTTTACATCCATGCATCAATCTTTTTAATACACATGTCTACGTATACCGTGTTATTTTTAATCTTGTACACGAATTGAGATAAACGTATACATGCCTGCATCCGTCTCCCTTTAGCACTGTTAGAGGGATAGTATAATATCAATACTTGTGTACTCGAATTTGAGATAGTACACCCGGGCATCAATCTTCTTATCACACATTTAGATGGATGCGTTCTCTCTATCCATGTATACGAATTGAGATACACACATAATCTCCTGTTCACATATGTGCATCAATCTTCTTAATAGGCATATGGACGACATTTCTTTCATGGACACGAGTTGAGATACTCATGCATGCATCCCTTTTTTGCACTATTAGACGGATACTACAGTACTACTGTGTCTAAAAAGTAAGACCAATTTTTTTTTTCAGAAATTCTCTATTTATTCATCCAAATTTATTTCATCGCCTTCAAAGTCATCCTCCGACGCAATGCACTTATGTCAACTTTTTTTCCAATCCTCAATGCATGCTGAAAAGTCATAGGCAGCGGTGGCCTTCAAAGCCGCGCTGATTCACGTTGAATCTCTTCAATCGACTCAAAACGGTGTCCGCGGTCTTTTGTGTTTAGGAATAGCCGGAAGTCGCACGGTGGAATAGGGGGTTGTGGAACGATATGGTTTCATTTTTGGTGAAATGGATTATTATTATACATTATATCTCAACATGTATACGAATTTATAATTGAAATAAACGTATACATGCATGCATCCCTTTCCTTTTAGCACTGTTAGTTGGATAGTATAGTATTTTCTACCTATGTACATAAATTTGAGATACACGTGTATACAAATTTGAAAGATACGTGTAAGCCGTACATTAATCTTCTAAATAAACATGTACGGGGATGTCGTGTTATTTTTACGCATATACAAGAATTGAAATAAACGTATGCATCCATGTTGTTTACATTCTGCTATACAGTTATAGTATCTCTACTCTTGTACACAAATTTGGGATGTACCTGTATTGTTTTCAATCATCGCATACTCTTTTTACACTCATGTCCATAAATTAGGATAATGAAGTTCAGGCAAAGAAAGAGACAGAAGCAAAACAATTTTTGACTTATTTGTAAAGTCTATTTATTAAACAAAAGGTAAAGAGCAAAAAGATGCTATATGTTTGACATAATTAATAAAAATTGCGATTTTTACTCTCCGGAGAAAATTCCAAAAAAGAACCTATTTACAAAAACAGTATAACATGGTTAGTTTGATGGTTAATATGGAGTATGTCTCCCGGACGATGCAATACTTGCCGTACAACGCCTAGGCATGCTGAGTATCAAATTATCAATCTGATTTTGGGGAATATTACACCACTCATCAAGCAATGCCCTCCGAAGTTCCGGTTGACAGGTGGGAGGGGGTTGACGGGCTGCAATTCGTCGGCCAAGCATATCCCACACATGCTCTATTGGATTCAAGTCCGGTGAGTATGCTGGGCCAATCCATACGGGTGACATCCTCCAATTGAAGGCATTCGTCTACATTGTTTGCAGTGAGGACGGGCGTTGTCATCCATAAACCGAAATTCAGCACCCATGGCGCCCCGAAACAAATGTGTCCAGAATGACATCCCGATAGATGTGGCCTGTCATCGTTACACTCTGAACATGCAGGTCAGTTCTGGAACCAAGAATAATTCCTCCCAAACGAGCCATCCTGCACCACCCTAACGGTGTCGTTTAATAATGTTCTCTTGGTGGCAACGGGTACCTGGCGCTCTCCATATGAAAGTCCGGCGAGGATCAGTCTGCAAACTAAACCTGGACTCGTCGGAAAACATCACACCAGACCACTGTTGCGGTGTCCACAATGCATACTCTCTACTCCAGGTTAATCGCAGGCGACAGTGAGTTGCGGTAAGTGGAACACATCTGACAGGCCTACGAGCATATAGACCCATCTGCCCTAAGCGTTCTGTACACGGTCTGCCTTGAAACTGTCGTACCGGTAGCTGAAGAGAGCTGACGAGATAAGTCTGATGCTGTGCTCCGTCTGTTTCTTTTGGCAGTAACTGCTAAATACCGGTCCTCATTCGGCGTTGTAACTCCTCGGGGGCGACCTGTGCTGTAACATCTACTCACATTACCATCATCTTGGAATCGTTGACAAAGCCTGGAGATGACACTCTGGGCGATTCCAAGTTCCTCGGATACTTCCAGCTGGGTACGTCCACATTCCGGTCGTCCGATAATTCTACCACGTAAACAATCATCCAAATGCTTCCTTTGTGCTATAACTATGCGGTTATTGCACTGAAAGGCTTTAAAGCGCTTGTGAACAATTTTACTTCTTGCCACCATTCCTTACATACCCCTCTCTTACACTCTCGTCATTGTGACGTACTATCCGCGCCATCTGGTGGTTTCCTGTAATTTGCATATGCTTCTTCAAGATGTGTGTGATAATTCTACAGGTAAATTTTTTTATTTTAGAGTTCAATTTCTGTGTGATTCTGAATTATCCTAATTTATAGACATGAGTGTATATATGGGTAGATGGACTCGAATACACAAACTGAGACAGTAGTGTAGATACCATGATATCCTTTCAACTGTGTATAAAGAATAGCGATATATGTGCGCGAAATAGTGGTCATAGTTTCATAATACGAAAATCCAATTGAATTTCAAAGGGCCAATTGCAATGCAACCGTATCTAATGCCTGCCCGTATATTAAGAAGACACGCGATGATTGAGAAGATAATACATGCGAACCTCAAATTTGTGTACATGAGTAGAGATATTATAACTATAGAGATACTATAGTTATAACCTAACTAGATACTATAGCAGAATATAAATAACATGGATGCATACATTTATCTCAATGCGCAAAGATAACACGAAGAAAGTACATGCGCAAAGATAACACGATATCCATCTACATGTGTATTTAGAAGATTAATGTACGGATATGCAAGTTAAAACTATCCAGTAAGCAACCGGTTGTAATATAAAAAAGTAAACAAAATTCTTTCAACATAAAAAGTTTTGCTTGAGTAATATTAAAAATTACTCTTACTTTTAAAGTTACTTTTAAGAAAAATATATTGACTTTCCGTTTTGAAAAGCTGTCAATTATATATAGAAAAAAAAAAAAGAACCCTTTCCACAACAAAAGACTTGGCACTCAAAAACAAACAGCGGCGTTTTTCCCAGAGAAGTGAAATCAATTAAGTGTTAATTTCCAAGTTTAATGCGCATTTAGTGAACCTGAATGATCTTCTGAAAGTGCAAATGACTCCGGAAAGAAGCTCAGAATGGGGATAATTAAAATAATTATTTATGACACCAGGAAATGATTGCACTTCCGATGCAGAAATTTATTCGAAAAGGCGATACTTGGAAAGTTAACTGCACCATTCGCTGCATCCTTGGGGAGAAATAAATTAGAAAGCTGAGAGGTGTTCGTCCGAAAACTCTGTTCTGATATCCCTATAATTATTTAAATTGAGACAGTGGCACAATTCGGTTCACAATTAGCAACTTTGTAAATGTCACTTTATAAAGTTTCAAATACGACAATTGTGCGTCGTTTTATTGAATGTTTAAATTTATATGTTGTTATGAGATTTGTTTGGAACACGTAATTAATTTGTTCCTATAAAAATGGTTTTTGTTGGTATATTATACATTGGAGTCCTGGGTGCCATGGATGTTTGTAGTGATCGGAATCCACTTTAAACCTTAGATCCCGATTTAATATAACTATAGAACGTTTGGCGTAGGACTGACAACCCTACCCCGTAAAAGAAATCTTCTTTTTCGGAATCTGACAGACGGCCACGGCCCAACATACTGTAGCGTTGGGTAGTTAGTTCTAAAATTTCAACGTTGCTTGATAGCAGAACATTTTTTTCATTTCTAATGCAGCTGGTAAACACTTAGACAGCTTGGTCTTGGATGCCTTAAGGCAAGCTGCACAGACGTCACTCACTTTGCATTACCCAGGGGGTGTGACTTGAAGATAAGCCACGGACGCGGAGTCACACTACCCCCCGCAGCTCTCTACGATCCTATTAGACCGGGACCTACTGTTTAAAGTGGATGACGAACCACTACAAACATCCATGGAACCACCGGGACTCGAACCCGAAACCCTGTGGTACCGAGCGCCAGCCACTCGGCCATTCAGGCCTGATAGCAGAACATAAAATACATAAAAAGCAGTTAGAAGACACGTGTGTAAATAAAAATTTAAGAAATGTATTTTTTTTTTTCTTTTTTTCCTATTTGAATCTGGTTGGAATCGTCAAACTTGGCACAAAATCTTTCCAGAGAATTTTGCTTGTGCAGTCTTCACAAAATGTATCGGATAAGTGACATTTAGTGGTGACTCCGAGCAATGACTCAGATTACTCTCGGAATATTAATACTATTACTGCTTGTTTGGACTTTTCTGGGGTTATACTTCTCTGAACTGCTTCTTGCATCCCTCTGATTTGCCAATAATTTGATGTACGCCAATCGTATTCGAAGCAAATGTCGTTGATGCATTCTTTTCGCCAAAGATACCAATTGAAACTTTCGGGCCATATAGGAAAGCTAATCAAACATACACAAACAGTATTATATATATGTGTGTGTGTAAAAAATATATATAACTGCAGACCAAATTATATTCATTTATTTCTCATATAAGAAATCAATTTGCCAATCGAAATAAGCATGAAAAATGTAGGTAATTAAAACTCGTAAATTTAGCTCAGAAAATTTAGATAAATTTAATTGGTAGTTTGGCCTGGTTATTTGTATAATTTTTTGCGTTGTCTATTAATTTTAACATAAGATTTTTATTGCATTGTTGCTTTTAGTTCTAACGATTAAATGTCTATAAATTTATCACTAATTCAAAATGACTCCCGGTGTAAAAGTATATTTATATCAACGATGCAATAAAATCCAGGAAAATTAAATTTGAAATGTATTATTTTTATCATATATTTTTATGATACTGTAAATTTCACTTTTATTGTGGCGAGTATTAAAGAATAAATTATTAAGATTAAAGACATATAATCAAATAAATGACATCCATAAAAGTTAATATCACACAGAAATTAAACGAAGGTTAAATGCAAAAATAAAGTTGCCCTTTCAAAGAATGTACAATAATTAAGCTAAAACAGTTCTATTGAAAGTATGTAATGAATGCTATTTAAAACCTGCATTCTATTTATTTTTAAAGTTAATAATACTCGAGCAATTCTGATTTATCTTGGTTTTTATGCTTTTATTATTTTTTTTTTTTGTCAATGTTTAGCTTAAATTTACTTTAATAAATTCAGCTTGTTTTTTAAAAATTATTTAAAAACAAGCTTTTTATATGTTGAATTTGTAAACATAAATAATATTTTTTTGAATCATTTAATAGTTATAATATTACTCTGAGTACTAGTTTTCAAGAAGAGCTACAGATTCATATACTATATATGCTTAAGTTGATTTTTCTATGAAAATCAAATGCGCAATTTATTCATCACATTGCTTAAATAACGTTAATTTTAAAAGTCGTAATAACAAATTTTCTGACATATTTCGATTTGTTAAAGAAAAATTTCTCAAATATTTCAACAGTTTCAATAGTTTACCAAAGGAAAACACCTATTCAATTCAAGAAACTTTTTTTCCAGTATTAGATAAAAACGAAATGGTTGAAATGATGTGTGCAATGTTTGCTGCCTTTGGCTTGTAGTATTTTAACATTGGCAATCTCTTTGGGAGAGGGTTACCACAAATATTGTTATGAATGTAGAGCAAGTCTGCTGAAGAAGCCATTTTTGCGCTGGTAGAGCCGTTGTTTACTGAATTCCAAGTGTGATAAAAGTGAAATAAATATTTTTGTTATTTTTAAAATTATTATACAGCTTATTGATGAAGGAAAAGCATGTTATAAGATGATTGTAGTTTTGATTTCGTATGGGATTTGTTTTTTTCTTTTTGTAGCACACTGAATTTTAGTTCCTGTAATATTTTGTGCTTTTTTGTGGCTTATTGATGTCCGACTACTTTACTTAAAATAATATCTTCAAATTAAATACATCAAGAGTTAAAAAGCCAAAACATAAAAAAAAATTAGTCAGTACAGTACAGAATCAGTTATATTTTTTTTTGAAAACAACCGTTCTCTGTAAATACATAGATGTAAACTTCTTTTTTCCACGAATAGAAACTTAGCCTATCAAGAAAAACTCTGTATTTCAACTGTTGGAAACCAAGTTAAATTAAAATTTAGAAAATTTACTAAATTTTTATTAAGCTGTAAAAAGTCAATTCGAAAAAAATGGTACAAACCAATTGTATGAAAAAAATTGGAAAAAAAAAAAAAAAAAAAAAAAATTTCTTCTATTTACTTAGACGAAAACATCTTGTAGTATTTTTGAAGACAACAAAATTCGTTTCGAAGAAAAAAAAATAACATTTTGAATGTGAATAACATCTGAAAGTTATTAAATTCCTTTTTGCATAGAAATAAACACGTTATAGCATAATATTTATTATAAATTTGAATTAGAACAATTAATTCGTAATTTCTTTGCATTTTTCATAACATCTTTGTTGCAGATAAAAAGTGTTTTACATGATTTTAGAAATTAATTTATCAGTATTTGAGTTAAAACAAAAATAATTAAGGTTTCTAATCAGACATAATATCAATTAAAAACTAGAATAGAAAGTTATGTTAGTCTAACTACTGACTAGTGAATCTTCCAACTATTAACAGTGAACGGAATACTAATTATATCAACTACTTAACAGTAAAGTTAATTGGACTAATTCTTCCAACAACTTAATAGCAAACTTATTGGGACTAATTTTAATGTCATTTATTGGGACTTATTGTTCTTCCAACTAATTAATAAACTTAATTAGACTAATGATTCTTCCAATTACTTAACAGTAAACATAATGGAACTAATGATTCTTCCAGCTATTTAATAGTAAAACTTTAATTGGGCTAATGATTCTTCCAACTACTTAACAGTAAAGTTAATTGGACTAATTCTTCCAACAACTTAATAGCATACTTATTGGGACTAATTTTAATGTCATTTATTGGGACTTATTGTTCTTCCAACTAATTAATAAACTTAATTAGACTAATGATTCTTACAATTACTAACAGTAAACATAATGGAACTAATGATTCTTCCAGCTATTTAATAGTAAACTTAATTGGGCTAATGATTCTTCCAACTACTTAACAGTAAAGTTAATTGACTACTTCTTCCAACAACCTTAATAGCATACTTATTGGGACTAATTTTAATGTCATTTATTGGGACTTATTGTTCTTCCAACTAATTAATAAACTTAATTAGACTAATGATTCTTCCAATTACTTAACAGTAAACATAATGGAACTAATGATTCTTCCAGCTATTTAATAGTAAACTTAATTGGGCTAAAGATTCTTCCAACTACTTAACAGTAAAGTTAATTGGACTAATTTTCCAACAACTTAATAGCATACTTATTGGGACTAATTTTAATGTCATTTATTGGGACTTATTGTTCTTCCAACTAATTAATAAACTTAATTAGACTAATGATTCTTCCAATTACTTAACAGTAAACATAATGGAACTAATGATTCTTCCAGCTATTTAATAGTAAACTTAATTGGGCTAATGATTCTTCCAACTACTTAACAGTAAAGTTAATTGGACTAATTCTTCCAACAACTTAATAGCAAACTTATTGGGACTAATTTTAATGTCATTTATTGGGACTTATTGTTCTTCCAACTAATTAATAAAACTTAATTAGACTAATGATTCTTCCAATTACTTAACAGTAAACATAATGGAACTAATGATTCTTCCAGCTATTTAATAGTAAACTTAATTGGGCTAATGATTCTTCCAACTACTTAACAGTAAAAGTTAATTGGACTAATTCTTCCAACAACTTAATAGCATACTTATTGGGACTAATTTTAATGTCATTTATTGGGAATTATTGTTCTTCCAACTAATTAATAAACTTGAGTAGACTAATGATTCTTCCAATTACTTAACAGTAAACATAATGGAACTAATGATTCTTCCAGCTATTTAATAGTAAACTTAATTGGGCTAATGATTCTTCCAACTACTTAACAGTAAAGTTAATTGGACTAATTCTTCCAACAACTTAATAGCAAACTTATTGGGACTAATTTTAATGTCATTTATTGGGACTTATTGTTCTTCCAACTAATTAATAAACTTAATTAGACTAATGATTCTTCCAATTACTTAACAGTAAACATAATGGAACTAATGATTCTTCCAGCTATTTAATAGTAAACTTAATTGGGCTAATGATTCTTCCAACTACTTAACAGTAAAAGTTAATTGGACTAATTCTTCTAACAACTTAATAGCATACTTATTGGGACTAATTTTTAATGTCATTTATTGGGACTTATTGTTCTTCCAACTAATTAATAAACTTAATTAGACTAATGATTCTTCCAATTACTTAACAGTAAACATAATGGAACTAATGATTCTTCCAGCTATTTAATAGTAAACTTAATTGGGCTAATGATTCTTCCAACTACTTAACAGTAAAGTTAATTGGACTAATTCTTCCAACAACTTAATAGCAAACTTATTGGGACTAATTTTAATGTCATTTATTGGGACTTATTGTTCTTCCAACTAATTAATAAACTTAATTAGACTAATGATTCTTCCAATTACTTAACAGTAAACATAATGGAACTAATGATTCTTCCAGCTATTTAATAGTAAACTTAATTGGGCTAATGATTCTTCCAACTACTTAACAGTAAAGTTAATTGGACTAATTCTTCCAACAACTTAATAGCATACTTATTGGGACTAATTTTAATGTCATTTATTGGGACTTATTGTTCTTCCAACTAATTAATAAACTTAATTAGACTAATGATTCTTCCAATTACTTAACAGTAAACATAATGGAACTAATGATTCTTCCAGCTATTTAATAGCAAACTTAATTGGGCTAATGATTCTTCCAACTACTTAACAGTAAAGTTAATTGGACTAATTCTTCCAACAACTTAATAGCAAACTTATTGGGACTAATTTTAATGTCATTTATTGGGACTTATTGTTCTTCCAACTAATTAATAAACTTAATTAGACTAATGATTCTTCCAATTACTTAACAGTAAACATAATGGAACTAATGATTCTTCCAGCTATTTAATAGTAAACTTAATTGGGCTAATGATTCTTCCAACTACTTAACAGTAAAATTGGACTAATTCTTCCAACAACTTAATAGCATACTTATTGGGACTAATTTTAATGTCATTTATTGGGACTTATTGTTCTTCCAACTAATTAATAAACTTAATTAGACTAATGATTCTTCCAGCTATTTAATAGTAAACTTAATTGGGCTAATGATTCTTCCAACTACTTAACAGTAAAGATTAATTGGACTAATTCTTCCAAACAACTTAATAGCAAACTTATTGGGACTAATTTTAATGTCATTTATTGGGACTTATTGTTCTTCCAACTAATTAATAAACTTAATTAGACTAATGATTCTTCCAATTACTTAACAGCAAACATAATGGAACTAATGATTCTTCCAGCTATTTAATAGTAAACTTAATTGGGCTAATGATTCTTCCAACTACTTAACAGTAAAGTTAATTGGACTAATTCTTCCAAACAACTTAATAGCAAACTTATTGGGACTAATTTTAATGTCATTTATTGGGGACTTATTGTTCTTCCAACTAATTAATAAACTTAATTAGACTAATGATTCTTCAATTGCCCAACAGTAAAACATAATGGAACTAATGATTCTTCCAGCTATTTAATAGTAAACTTAATTGGGCTAATGATTCTTCCAACTACTTAACAGTAAAGTTAATTGCACTAATTCTTCCAACAACTTAATAGCAAACTTATTGGGACCAATTTTAATGTCATTTATTTGGGACTTATTGTTCTTCCAACTAATTAATAAACTTAATTAGACAATGATTCTTCCAATTATTTAACAGTAAACATAATGGAACTAATGATTCTTCCAGCTATTTAATAGTAAACTTAATTGGGCTAATGATTCTTCCCAACTGCAGATTTCAACAGTAAAGCTAACTAATTCAATTCTTCCAACAACCCCACAGCAAAAACTTATTGGGACTCACTTAGTCATTATTTATTGGGACTTATTGTTCTTCCAACTAATTAATAAACTTGCCTAGACTACGATTCTTCCACTCACTAACAGTAAACATAATGAATCATTATTCTTCCAGCTATTTAATAGTAACTCACTGGGCTAATGATTCTTCCAATTACTTTTAACAGTAAAGCACTGGACTTGGGTTCTTCCAACAACTTAATAGCATATTTTAGTTGGACTAATTTTAATGTCATTGGCTGGGACTTTTCATTGTTCTATCCAACCAATTAATAAACTTTTGAGATGAGACTAATGATTCTTCCAATTCATGCTCTGACATAGCAAACATAATGGAACCAATGATTCTTCCAGCCATTTAATATGGCTGAAAACACGCTAATGGGCTAATGAGACTGCCCAGCTACTTTAACAGTAAAGCCAATTTGGACTCACTTCTTCCAAGTCAAACTTAATTTAGCAAACTTGACACGACTAATTTTTAATGTCATTTATTGGGACTTATTGTTCTTCCAACCAAATTCAACAAACTTAATAGACTAATGATTCTTCCAATGTATTTAACAATGAAAACATAATGAAATAATGACTTTCCAATCATTTTAACAGTAAACACAATGGGCAACCCCAAACACACAAAAACTAAAATAATTCTTCCAACAAAACTTAATAGAAAAACTATTGGACCAATTTTAATGTCATTTATTGGGACTTATTGTTCTTCCAACTACTAATAAACCCAATTAGACTAATGATTCTTCCAATTACTAAACAGTAAACATAATGGAACTAATGAATTCTTCCAGCTATTAATAGTAAACTTAATTAAATAATGATTCTCCAACTACTTAACAGTAAAGCTTAATTGACCAACTCTCTCCAAACAACTAATAGAAAACTGGCGACCAATTTTAATGTCATTTATTGGGACTTATTGTCCTTCCAACTAATTAACAAACTTAATTAGACCAATGATTCTTCCAATTACTTAACAGTAAACATAATGGAACTAATGATTCTTCCAGCTATTTAATAGTAAACTTAATTGGGCTAATGATTTTCCAACTACTTAACAGTAAAGTTATTGCACTAATTCTTCCAACAACTTAATAGCAAACTTATTGGGACTAATTTTAATGTCATTTATTAGGGACTTATTGTTCTTCCAACCAATCAATAAACTTAATTAGACTAATTACCTTCCAAACATTTAACAGTAAACATAATGGAACTAACACGATTCTTCCAGCTATTTAATAGAAACTTAATTGGGCTAATTATCTTCCAACTACTTGAAAGTACCAATCGAATTAATTCATCCAACTACTTACAGTAAACTTAATTGCATCAGTGATTTCCTTTCTAACAACAATAAAACTCACTTTGACTAATGATACCTAACTAGCAAGTAAACTTCCTGGCATTTCTTCAAATATATATATATAAACTATTATATTAAACTATTATATATATATATCACAGCCTTCCAGAAAATCTCTGCGAATTATAATAAATATATTCGCAGTAAAGTAGTATTAAAGAATTTAGTATTTAACTTACTATTACTTACTGTGAATTTCCAGTAAAGTAGTTAAATTAGTGTATTGTCAAATTTAGTCTCTTGCATTTCTACGAAAAGGAAATCATCGACAATGGTGAACATTTTCGAAAATAAATTAAAAAATTATATTTAAAAAGTTGAATTTAATAATAAAATTAATATGATTAGTACTTGTAGTTCTGGATATACAATGATACATTTAAATTTTCATTGGGAACTAATACTTTCTTAATAACTTAAAACAACTTCCTCGAATTTCTACTGAAAAGAATGCTTTCATATGGGGGAAATTTCATTTTGAAAATATGTGTCAAAAACAAGTTATAATCAAAAATTGTAATATAACAATAAAATTATAACAGTGATATTTATGCTGAGGATTTGAAGTAATAGTTTATTTTAAATTGGGAAACCACCGTCTCACTTTGTTTACTAATAAGTAGAATTTCAAAAGAAAGAACGCTTCTGGCCATGGAAGTAAATTCGGAGTCTTTTTGGAAAAAATATTGAAAACAAATTTAAATTATATTCAAAAATTGTAATTAAACAATTATAAAATTATGCAGTAAGCATTCAAATAATCGCGCTTGGTTCGAGGCCATAATCATTTTAAATTTGTATTGGGAACCACTGTCTCACTCTTAGCTACTAATAAGTAAACTTCCTTGAATTTCTACGAAAAG
>BPLR01016366.1:0-25103 GCA_021605095.1 Caerostris extrusa | reverse complement strand
TTTTCAGCGATGCTATGATTGGCTGTTGGGCGCATACTCATATGTCTAAATTAGAAGTTACAGGCTAAACAGAATGAGGGGAGTGCAAGCACTATCATACACGTAGTGTTAAGACGGTTCTCCAGTTGGGCAGAAAAAATGGGACAACCTTAATAAATTTTGTAATTAACATTAAATCTTCACACCAGTGGCATTATTGGAAATCGTTCAAAAGGAACTAACTTTTCAGTGGAACAAACAACAAATTTAGTTAACACATTAACAAAATTAATTAGCATGGTTAATTAACTGTAAACTCGAAATTTTTCGTTTAAGTGATTCAGTTTTTTATCGTAATTGAATTATTTTTAGGCATCTGATTAAAAGTTTTGGAGACATAGAGTTCAAAAATTGACTTTCCTACTACGAAATGAAATTTTCGCTTAATTATCTCACGATAAATTTTCGCTTAGATATCTCGCGTTCCAATTATTATTATTATTATTATTATATTTTTTGATTTTGATTTTGCATCAGCTGTAATTTTTTTTTTTTAATTAAAAACAGAACTTCGGTCAAATTTGGGAGAATATTTTTTTAAAATATGCTTACATATTAAATACCCTTTCATTGATAAAAAAAAAAAGGAAAGAACAAACTAAAGTTCTTTTGCGGTTTAACTCTAGTGCCGTCAGCCCCTTTAAATAATTTTAAAAGTATAAAAATGCTATTATAAACAGCTAAATATTAATTTATTATTCAATATTATTCTGAAAAGGTAAAACAATCATTTCACCAAAGTTATCATAAGTTTTATTTAAAACCAGTTTTTATTAAACCGCAATCATGTAAAATATCCTTTCACTTTCATTAAGTGAAAACAAATAACCAGTATAAAAACGAAAATTCAGCATTTTTTACCGCACATTTAGCCTATTGGCCGTATATTTAAAAAATAGAGTTGCCTTGAGTTAAATACCTTGTTTTGAGTTATGTTGACCTGTTAATTAGTTAATTTGATGAAAATTGAAAACGAATAACACTCTTCATTGCTAGTTATTGATGTTATTGGCTTAGAAAATTTAAAACGCTTACAAAAAAAAAAAAAAAGAAAAATGGCTTAATACAGGTGATCTCAAAACGATGTTAATCATTCACCATCACTCATAGAAATTTTCATTGATTATTTTATTGTTTCTAAATGGTATAATTTCAATAAAATAATAAAGATGTTTAATTATTATTATTTAAATAAACAATTTGAGTTATTTTTTTTTATTATTTACAAGCGTTTTTTAAATAAAAATCAAACACATTTTTTTTTTTTGTTATTTTCTTACTTTTTTCCCCTAAATTAATTTTGTTAATTAATTACATTGTTCCATAAGTTAGTTCCTTTGGATTCCTTTTTAACTTATAAATTATCAATTATGACAAAAAGTTACAAAAGTTATTAAGGGTGTCGTTTTTTATTTTTTTTTTTCCCTGCTGACTGAACAAATAAAGAAGAAAATATTTAATCATTCCAATTAAACTAAAACTAGAATATATTTCATTTTTAAATTCATGAATCAAGTTGGTAGTGTAAGAATTTTGATTATTAGTATAGAAAATTTTGTTGAGTATGTTTTTATATAATCTTTCCTTTCATGTGTTTGTTTTATTTTACATTTATTAAGACGAATTGACAAACTTTTTCACCCCAGCAAATAATAGCTATTCGACCTAGTAGACATTCTTTCAAATAATCACGAACATTTTGCCTAAAATACTTAGACTATTTATTAACAAACTATAAAAGCGTGCACATCTACTGATCAATCATTTGTCTTGAACTAAATTTCTACTAAAGTAATGAAAGATTAAGGAAATACATATGTGTAAGTTATCCAAACCAATTTTAACATAATAACAGCCTTCACCCCCCGCCTCTACAACAGCAGATAACAAAGCACTGATATGGCTAAATGGGAACCAATTATGTATAATTTTTAACTGAAATAGTTTTATTTTATTACAACTTCCCATTTTTGAATAGCAAACTTTTAAGATATAATGAAGAGGCATGTTTGACGTAGAAATCAATAATTGGCAATATCAAAACCCAAATCATGTTTCCGAAACACTATTAAGTTTTAAAATATACTTGATTGCATTCATTTAAGATTCAAAGAGCCAAATGTATCTTCTCACCTGCAGGTCCATCCTGAACACGACATCTGACAGCATCTCGACTTTCCTGTCGCTGCCCCTGTCCGGCGATGCTGTGCCCCTTGTAACAGCACCAGGGTGCGCTACGCAGTCCGTAAGATCCTACAGCAGTTAGGGGCTCTGAGTTACGAATGGGGATCATCTTCGAACTGGTCAAAAGATATCAACGACAGCCTCGAACAGAGCAGCCTCTGTCACAAGATTCTTCAGAACATTAGAATCTTCACCAACGGGACAAGTGCCACCTCTTCCTGGTCAAGGGAGAAAAAAAGTGACCCAAACAGGTACAAAAATACCCTTTCATGACACCTATGCTTATTATTGATATGTTATTGACTTACAGAAATGCTTCATTCTGATTTAATTTAATAAAAATGGGGTGAAGAGGCTCAGTGAGTTACACGTTTGGCTTTCAAGCAAAGGGAACTCGGTTCAAAAACCTCACAAATAACGTAAAATTAGAATGTTCCTTGTCTATGCCGAGTGTGGACATATATCTGTTGACCAGAAAATCGTTCAGTTGAGCTGGATGAAGAAAAGTAAATGTGTCAGATTTCATCCTTGAAATTGTCCATGACAAGTTCAAGTGGCAAACGTGGATGAAGTGTAACAACTCCCCCTGATGTACCCCTGATAACACTGAATCTGTTGCATATTTAATTTGAAAGCAACATCAATTTATTTTGAATATTTTTATCGTTTGTAGTTTAAATTGCTTATGAGATTTGGTTTATAAATAAAAGTATTCGTTTCTCACATCAACAGTCGGGGTATCTGTTCGATATTTTTCCAGTTTTTCTCCCTTTTACTATGGGATAATTACCTCTTAAAGTCCTTCTTGTATACAAAAGTATCACACATATGCTGCCCCTCATCACACGTTGGTGTGCTGTTTGTGGCATACGATACGACTTTCACGGATGCTCTGCAAAAACAAATAAAAAACGCAACAAAAAGTTTTATTTTTGTGAGAAAAATATGTTTTTTCTCTTGTGGAATTTATGCAATGTACTTTTCTCACAAATGCCACTTATCTAACTTAACACATCTGCTAAATTAGTTGTTTGCCGTAAAATTATCAAAGTTGAAGCAAGACAGTAATTCCATTTTCTTCAAAGGGTTCATTCACTACACATGCATATACAAGAGAGAAATGTCCTCATTGATAATTTATCCAAATATTGTGAGAAAAACCAGGAAAGATCCAGGCAATCCTCCTGACGATTACGCAAAGTGGTTGCTTAAGTGACTATCAAACTTTTATTTTTCTTAGGTAATCGAGTTTAGAGATATGAAAATTGAATCTATATATATTCTGTCAGACCTACTGTCATTCTTTTGCTTAGTTTCCAAGTTATAATGTAATTTCGCGTAATGGAATCATATGTACTTGTAAAATAGTATTAATCGAACGATATAATTGAAAGTATTCGTGAAGTTTATAAGAATTTTCAGAAATGGTTTCATTTCGAAAGGCAAAGGTTAAATAATAACCACCTATTGATTCACTATTATAAATGAAGTGAATTAAAACAGTTTTACATGTATATATTGGTTATTCTACATATCATGCTGTGGTTAAACTTCTAAAAATACTTTTATGATCACATAAAAGTGCATATTTCTAGAATATTATCAGTTTTTTAAATATTTTTACAAACCCTTCTAGACACGAACTATATGATTTGAATGGCTTGATGAAGAAGCCTTTTTAACAAAAAGTTTGAATTTAATAATTTTAGAACCAAATTAGCTATAGGTTTTATTTAGGCAAAAGTATCTCTACATTATACACAAACACACACACACACACACATATACATATACAGAGAGAGAGGAAAAAAAAAAATCATATATATGTATTTCATTTTTTTTCCTATTGTATCATTTTATTTTAATTTGTATCAATTGTATTTTTTTACTTATTTGTATAGTTATTTTTTTTATGTTTTTCTTGAGAAGCACTTCGAAAAAGATGCAATTTTATTTCCTCATATCCTAAAGATATTAATCAGTTTTCTCTAAAAATAACGTACGTGTAGCAATAAAAAAAATGTCTATCTAATTTAATGACTGTCTATTTTAATCACTAATATTCTTTTTAAATTATTGTATGTTGATTTTTTAATATAAATAATATGATATAAATTATCTTTCATAAATAGAAATCAATTAAAAGTAATTAAAGAATTAATTGAAAAAATGTTGAACATGAAAAATGATTTAATGGTAAAAACCTTTTTACTATATGATTTTTTTTTTAAATAAACGTAAAAGGCTCTAACAATATTTCTACTATCTGTTAAGTGGTAATACAGGTATGCTCTGATACGCTTTAAAATAGCCTCCTTGAGCTATCCAAGATTAATTTTAGATCGAGATTAATTTCTTAAGAGCTAAACTGTTACAAAAGTGAATATCATTTCCTTCAAGTAATTTATACACTTGTACTGTCAGTCTTCGATATGAGTTTGCATCAGAAAATACCAGGAACATCCCGCTTATAAAGAAAGAATTATAATATATATTATAAAATATATAATAATATGGCATATATTATAATAATATAATAATTATAATTTATTATATTATATTATTATAAGAAAAGAATCATTCAAGAAGAACCGCTTGGATTACCAATATTTAATATTAGCTAAAAAAAAATGAAAATAGCATTGTTTCTTTTGAAACGTATTTTAATATTTTTTATAATAAATTATTAAGTAATTGTTATTCCGCATTACTCTAAACTCGTTCTTGTGTTTTATCATTAAATTACCAGTATAGAATTGTGAATTAATAAGTCATTGCAAATTTAACTGTTTGATCATAATTAACAATTTTGGGTAGAAAGTCATTTAAACTGAATATTTCTTTTTCACTTAAATTCAAAGGAATACACTACCCATGCTTTACATGATACTTATTTTCTTTGATTTAATGTTTTTCACAAAAATGTTTTTTCAAATTTTAGGCAAATTATTATGCATAATATAAAACATTTAATAATAAAAGGCTTTTTTTTTTTAAAGAATTAATGGCAACTATTTCTCAGTTGTTTGGGGTTTTTTTTCTCAGGTGTCTCGTAAGCCAGTTATTTGACGTACTCCACAATTCCACCATAGTAGAAATGCAACTAAAAGGAGTAATTTGTATTCCTTTGGGCATTGTGAGTCAAGTAGCCGAATATCGAGAGGCTCTCAATATACCCGATTGCTATAAGGTAAGAATCTGAGGTAAATACGGAGAGATTTCCTTTCTCTTTTCTACGGAGTTTTCTTTTATTTTTTATTTATTTATTTTTTAACAATCTAGTATAGTCATTTATAAGTAATATAGCAAATGAATATTTTATTAAGTGATGAATAATAATTTATGTGTATATTTTTATAGATATCTATTAAAAAAGATGTATTATTGAAAAATTTATTGCCATTTTTAATGTTTTGCATCAATTAAATGCATATCATCGGAATGAAATTCATTTTTGAAATAGCAGGAAAAAGATAGCAGAATGTAAGATTCATACAAAAAAGTTTTTAAAAATTTTAAATCATTTTTTAATATGTTGACGGATCCAAACTACTCATAGTCTTAATAAGTCGATCAAAATAATCTTCATCGAAATTAGTTATGAGACTCAAAAAAAAGTTTCTGCAGCGAACAACGTTTCTTTTATTTCCAGCCATTTGTATTTTCATATTCACAAAATTGAACGAATTTGTAATTCACAAAATTTATATAAATTTTGTGAATTTCTGTTAGATATAGTGCTTAGTTTTGAGTTTTTTATTCCAAATATTGACAAGAACTATTTGACAGTAACATCATTGACACTAATCTACTGTTTCTCCCTCTCCCCCAATCTTCTGCAACTATGTTAACTTCACAACTTCTCAATTTTCTACTACAATCTTCTACCTTAATTTTCTACAACTTTCGATTTCTTCTAAATATAATTTATGACCTCGAAATATTACGGTTTTGTAAATCTACAAAGAAGTGATTTCATACACATAGCGTATCACATACATTTTAATCATATATATCTTAATTTAAACATTAATATCTTCATTAATATTATCATTTCATTAATATCTTAATTTAACATTTTAATCGTATATATCTTAATTTAAACATTAGATTAATCGTAAATTCTTTTTCAATTAAGTTTCTGATTTATTTTCAATTTTTTCTCTGCAACGAGGTGTAATTAAATTGATTGAAAACTCCACGCATTAATATTGTTTTATTATATTACAGAAATCTTTGCTTTTCTTGAGACGTAAAAATTTGGTTGCGTTAGCATTATTTTTATTCTAATTTTTCATACAGAATGGGTGTTTTACTCTGCCTGCTATTTATATATTATACCTGTTATATATATATATATATATATATATATATATATATATATATATATATATATATATATATATATATATATATATAAACTTGAAGATGATTGTTGGTATTGATTTCATTTGAAAGGGTGAGTCATAGTAATGATGATCCGAGGAACTTATTGCTGTTCACAACGCAGATTTCCTGTAATTCTTCAAAGTGCTGAGTTAATTAGTTATTTTGAAATTTTAGTATTTTGATGAATTAAGAATTTGGGAGGTATATTTTAGCTCCACATTTTTACTTCCTTAATTTTTAACTCCTTCCCAATTTTTCTGTGTCACTATTTTGTTTTGCAGGATCATGGGTTAAGCTACCGTTTTTACACGCTATAAGCTATTATGAACGTTTTTATCTCTAAGTGTGTCGTTCCAATAGAACAATTAAGATATTTTAATCATAATTTTTAATTTTATCCATACTTTCGAAGGTGTAGGATTCTTCATATTGTTTTGTTTGTTTTGATCAGTTTCTTCACAAAAGTGAAGTATATGCTACCGGCTCAAAATTATGAAATTATACATATATTCGCTTCAGTTCAACAGATTCAACAGTTTTCACAAAAAGGCCCCGTGGTCATTTATGATGCTGCATTTGAATATTTTCCATCACACAAAAAGCTGAGTTTTTCTGAAGCGAGGAGACTCGATGGTGATTGTGAATTGATTGATGGTATTGCATGTAAAGCATCTCGCATCGGTAGCCTGCCTGCCTGCTGGAGGTTTCCTTCATCCTCGCCGATGGGCTGTTCTTGGGATGGCATAACATGAGCAGACATATACAGAAATAGTACAAGAAGCCAACCGTTGTTACACAAGCAAACAAAAACCAAATTCAGTAAATGATATTCAGCAACAGACAGGTCGTGGTCAAACTGGTATGGGTTGTCAATTCTACTGAATATGAGTTGCTATCGATATTTTTTGAATTTTCTTTGAATATATGCGCTATGATTTGCATCTAATTTAAAGCTATCTTTTAAAAAATTATTTCAATAGCAGCTTGATTTAATTTTCTTTCAATTGTTTATTTATTATTTTTTTTTTATTATGTCAGCTCCACATATTATATATGCTAATTAAATTAATTTTATCATTGTCAGTATATATTGTGTGTATATATATGTAATTTATATTCTTATTGTCGCTTGAAAAAGTAATTCTTCGCATAAATCCGTGTGTGTGGCCTATATCAGTCTTTTTTCGGAATAGTCTTCAAAAAGGAAGTCTATTCAGCAGCTAGTCTTTTTCAGCACTAATCTTTATGGGTCCCACTTATCCACTAGGGTTCATTTCTCCACTTAGCGTTCATTATCCACTTAGAAGTAAGGTACCCTTCCCCTGTTCATTTTCTCGTTGAGGTTGAAAAAGATGTGTCCCAATGGCGACCATCTTTAAGAAGTAGTAAAAAGTCAGAGCGGTTGACTATCTTAAATGCTTTAAAGTGGAAATTTATAGCGGGGATTGTTTTTCATGGCCTGGAAATTTCAGTGTGAAGGTCAGGAGACCACCCGCTTGGGACTAAGACAAAAGGCTTTCTCCTCAAATTAATAGCTGTCTTGAGGCGATCTTACGGATACAAATTCAACCAATGAGGCAATATGAAATTTCGATATAAAATTATCTAAGAGATAAGATAAAAAAAAAGGGAAAGAGAGGAAAAAAGACAGGTGATGTGGAGACAGAGGAGAAATGATTGTGTAGTAGAGAAATAAAGAAAATAAAAAAAGGTTGTAAAGTGGGCTGTGAAGTCTCGTTATTTTGGCCGGAAGAGTACGACGCCAGGTGAACCATGAAGACGATTACTGTACTCCAGAGAGTAATGTATCTACAGCATTGAATGTTCATGAGAAAGCGTAAATGTCTAAATTTGTACTTATCTAAAAGAGGAATAATTTTATTCCTTTTCCCATTTGACAAAAATGACTTTGAATTCGTTAAAGGTTGACATCAAATATGCTATAATGCATATTTATTGCTACAACTACAACTCTATTGTTTATTAAAATTATTGTTATTATTATTATTTTGTTGTTTACGAATCATGAATGAATTGAATTAATTAAGTTTATATTTGTGTATTTTGGCAATGCCTTTTTTATGATTGTTGAATATGTTATTTGATTAATTGCTTCAATTAAATTAATTATAGGGTCCCCATTGCATTATTAATACTGCAAATTAAAATGTCCTTTTTGTTTTTACTAATATCATTTGGATAAATATTTTTTATGTTATGTATGTTTTATTTTTTGTTATTTATATTTGTGTTCATTATTTTATGGCAATGTGATGATCACACAAGATTCTGGGTAAAACGAATCTATCCGGAAATATTGAATGTTGTGATGCTTTATTAAGGTGGTAATTCTTTAGGTACAGACACAATTCATTAGTTTTAATTTATTTAAATTTAGATGTTACTAGTTTGGTGGGATTTACTCTGAGTTAGATATTGCGGTACTTATTAGAAAGGGAAGTTTTAATTTAATCGTGTAATGATTGTAATTAACTTGCTACCCATCCATTGTTCTGTTGCTTTTTAATTTTGTTAGATTATTTCTTTTTTTTTATTCCACACCACCACAATTAATTATTAATACAATAGGACTACCTCACACAGGGGCTCCATCTAGCGAATGATAGGACTATTAAAAAGCAATGATGAATTCCCTTGAATGCTACCGCCTTTTAAACTTAATTGACCTATAATTTTGAATTTTATTTTATTTATTTTATTTTAATTATGTATATATATACATATACATATTATCATCGAGAAACAGACACCTTAACTGTATCAACATCATTTGCTTTCCGCCTTGCTTTAATTGTTATCATAGCATAGCACGTTTTATTAATTTTAAATTTTATTTTATAATTTTTTTTAATTTATACAACTGCAAATGAAGTATGTTTTTTTTTTATTGATGTGGAGGTTTCAGTGGTACTTAATATCACAGAGATATTCCAGAATCGGCCCGCTACGCTGCCCGTGGAGCAGCCAACTTTTGACACTAATATCAGAGCTTGTCAATAATGAGGGGTCAATACAAAAGACTGAGGAACTGTTAGGACAGGAACTCAGCCCTATGTTACTGGATAATTGAGATATCTCCCTCAAATCCAATGAGTAGCCAAGAGGCTGCTTGTATATTAAAAGGTTGACAAATCATGCAAAGTCAATTATGGTTTAAAAATGGGGGGAAGTCTAAAATCTGAAGAGAAGATGAAGTGAAAGAGACCTTAGAACAAAAAAAAAGTAGCAGGAAAAAGTTATTTAATATAGACAATCTCTATAAGCTCCAGGTGAATAGAGGCAATGTCGTTGATGGTAAAAGCATCAAACATGGGAAAGAGTGTGCGGAATAGAGGAACCTGATAGAGACCTCTATCATGTTCTTCTATTCTAATATGACTTCCGAACTCAGGATGACTTCAAACAATTGCGATGAAATCAGCAAGACTGGTGTGAACGCAATCACCAGTATTAAAAGAGATCAATCCTGATGATTTTGCTCATCTCTTTCACAAACTCCTTTATAAGGGAGTTTCAAAATTTTTATCTAATGCTCAATACTTTGTTGCGCATACTTCAAAATTGAGGCTAAAATTTTATGGTTTATTCAATGACATTCACTATGATGGGAAAAAGAAATGTCTTTATGAATGTTAAATGTGCATCCTACAAATTCTTATAATTATTCTAGTGGATACAAAACAGACATCTTATAATATAAGATTATTATTGGTTGCATGTTAGTTTATCTATATTTGTTATTTTGAATATCACATGCTACTATTCATATTCTCGAAGTAGTATGTTTATATTATTATTATTATTATGGGTTGATGCCAAATTTAATGTATAAATGTAGGAAATAGTATTTTGTTCAGAATAAAGCTTATTGTTTAAAATTAAATAAATAAAAAAAAGGGTATGATTATTTATTTCATGTGAATGTATTTCTGTCTTCTTAATTGTAAATTGTGAGGGCTCTAGAACCTGATTAGATAATTGGTAGTGATGGAGATCTGGGGAAATTATTACTGTTCACAACACAGAAGATTTTCT
Source organism: Caerostris extrusa (assembly GCA_021605095.1). Lineage (NCBI taxonomy): Eukaryota > Metazoa > Arthropoda > Arachnida > Araneae > Araneidae > Caerostris > Caerostris extrusa. Next base: position 14,435 of record BPLR01016366.1, on the reverse strand, counting down.
TTTGTAAAGCTTTAACGTGTTTGTTTAACATGTTATTTGCCAAATGTAAATTCGTGATGAAAATGGTTCAGCCTTTGCTTGTGCTGCCATCTTTTGCGAAAAAAGTGTATCTATTGTAAAGATGATAATGTCAAAAAAGAGATTACGATTTATTTGAATTAGAATGAATTTAAATTTGAATCGGGAAATGTAAATAAAACAATCAGAATAGTATTAATTGCTGTTTAATTTTAGTAATATTTCATTTTATTTAATATTTTATTTTCATCTGAATTATTTAAGAATTCTTTATTTGTATTTAAACGTAATATATTTCTTAAATTATTTAACTTTTTAAAAATAATTTATTGTAATTTTATTTAATATACTTATATTTTCATACATTTATTTCAATAACTATATTTTTATGCACATTTTTTTTTCCTAATATGGGACTCAATTAATTTAATTATATGTAATATTTAACAAATCTTTTTTAGCATTTTGTTTATCAATGATTTATAATCCTAAAAGCGTGGATTTTTGTTACATAAAAGCTTCAAACACGTTTTGGGTTGTTATTGTTTTTTTTTTTAAATCCCAAAAAAAAAAAAGGGACTCAGGTTTCACTTATGTACGCCACGAACAGCCCACCAATGAGGCTTTAAAAGGCCAATTATTCTGTATTTATTTATTACTCATTTAATCATTTCCATTAGCTAAATATTCACAGTATCTAAACTACCAAAAACTGTAAGTGTTAGATTATCTAGTATATATATATATAATTATGTATTGGGATTTTTCTCTACAAATTTGCTATAAATAATATTAAATATATTTGTCATTTTTAGGAATACCACATTCCTTCAACAGAAACGTACAAGTTGCATGATTTGAAATTCGATTATTTTAGTTTGAATGAGAAAGAGATGCTCAAAGCTTGCCTCAGGATGTTCATGGATTTGGGTTTCATTCAGAGATTTGGCATAGAATACGATGTAAGTAAGATTTTTATAACATTTAATTCTTTGTATCTTTTGAAATTTTAAATTCTCTGTTGTTGAGTTTTTCCCCTCAAAAAGAAATAAAAGGAATCAAAGAAGATTGCTTGTTATTTTTGCAGAATTCTCTCAAGTTACATTTTATAACATTTATTTTTCTTAAATGATTGATAGTAAATTGTTTGTAAATTCAATTAATTTCCTATTAAATATTTTTTACAACCCTTTATATCTATTGGGTAATTTTATTGAGTGGTTTTAATTCTTTATACAATAAGTATTTCAAATTGTGTAATTGTTTTATTAAAATTCAAATGTATCCAATAAGGGTTTTTTTTTTTTCTGTTAGCCTGAATAATATTTTTAATAAACTAATTTTGTATCCTTTTTTAAAATAATAATGTTTTATAGCTTATTAAAAGTATGCAAAAAGAATGAAAAGAATTTAAAAAGAATTTTAAAATAAAATTACTTTTTTCTAAAACAGGTTTTATGTCGATGGCTACTTAGTGTGAGGAAGAATTACGGGCTAGTGGCTTATCATAATTGAGGCATGCTTTTAATGTAGCCCAAATGATGTTTTGCTATTCTGAGGGTAAAAAATTACTTTTAAATATATTGTAATAATTTATACAACAAATATCTTGTTTTAAAATGAGTTGAAATTATTTTTTGTTTGTTTTACTAAATAAAAACATTTAGTAAATAAAAATTTTAAAATGGTTCTATCTTGGTCAAATCGCACTTATATCAACACTAAGAAAGTAAATTTGTTAAATTAAACTAAAATCTATACACAAATTACATTGTTTCTTGATAAAAATGAAAATGTATATGAAAAAATGGAGGCTATTAGCATTATGTAAAAATGTCATGTGAAAAACTAATTTTTTCTTGATTTTGCCTAAATTTTTCTTTAATTTTTTATTTCTAGTTCAGAAATAGAAAATGTTAGTACAAATTAGTTAAGAGTCGAAGCAATAACATTTTAATACAATTAATGCATTTGAAGAATTTTAAAATAAAAAATTTCATTATTGAAAAAGGTTTTAAAAAAATTGTTGGATATTATGATGGCTCCATATCTATTAGGATTTGAATATTTTTCTTATCCAAATATAATCCAACAGTTTAGATGAAAATTATTGCTAAAAATGTACAATTGTAAACATTTTGTGCAAATAACTAAGAAACTGTTTATTTTAATTTTTTTTCATTTCTGTTCAAAATGTATTGAAATATAATTAATATACCTAGGTATCGAACTTGTGCCATAGGCTTGAGAGAATTAGAAACTCTGTCACTTCTCATTGCCTGCTTATGCCATAGTTTAGACCACAGAGGAACAAATAATACTTTCCTAAAAAGTAGGAATATAAATTTATGTAATTTTTAGTAGTAATAAAGCTAACACTTTTTCTCTTCTTCCTACTGAAATTTGTTTATTATACACTATATGGAAGAAAGTGACGAGACACCCTCGAAAAGTAGAAAAGTCGACAATACAGCTGACACATGCGCAATAATAGGTATCACGTGTCAGACATATCCTATAAATACTCTGTGGAGTCGACTAGAGTTGTTTTTGTCAAGATGCCGCCACGGGAAGAATTGTCTGAGTTCGAGAAAGGTGTGTTGTTGGATTGCATCTTGCCAAGGTGTCAATTAGGAGATATCCCGTCTCCGTAATTGCTCAAAATCACCTGCAGCACGTTTTGTGTGTCGCTACAAGACTGAGGGACACCGTCAGAACAAACCCCGAAGTGGACGACTTACAGTTCTCACCAGCAAGGACCGGCGGGTGCTCGGCAGGGAGATTCGAAGTAACCGTCAAACATCCATCGCTAACATCGCTAATGAGTTTAGACAAGCCACAGATGTGGGCCGTTTCGACCAAGACTCTTCTTCGTATCGAGGCCCATAAGTTAGGTTACACTGGACGTTCGGCGGCCCATTAGCCTTTGATTACGAAAACCAACAAGAAAGCGCGCCTTCGATGAGCCAAAAGACCACCGTACTTGGACTCGCGTCCTTTGGGTGACGATTTTACCCTTTTTCGTTCCGATGGACGTGTTTGGGTATGGCGTTTACCAGGAGAACTCCTTTTCCCGAGTGTGTCGTCCCAATTGTAAAGTTTGGTGGAGGAGGATTGATGGTATGGGGCCTGTTTCTCCTGGTATGGGGCTGGCCCACTGGTGAAGGTTGATGGTGCGATGAATGCCGATAGATACTGTGATATTCTCGACAATCATGTCCTTCGAACCTTGTGGGCAACATACGGTATGGGTGATTGCTGGTATCAAGACGGCAACGCAACATGCCATGTTGCAAGGAGGACTCTTGATTGTTATGGGAACAACAACGTTAAACGCATGGAGTGGCCGGGGCAGAGCCTGAGAATCCAATTGAACATCTCTGGGACGAATTGGACCGTCGGTTGAGGGCCTGCACCCCACTCCCCAAAAAAGCAAGCCTGAACTATGTAACTTCCTGTTAAACATTTGGAAGGAAATTCCTCTTGTCACTATGGCTAATTTAGTGGAAAGCATGCCCAGAAGGGTTGCAGCTGTGATCGCAGCCAAAGGAGGCCCTACCTCCTGTTAATTTTAATAAATATGGGTTTATGTCGTTATAGTGTCGTGTCCCGTCACTTTCTTCCACATAGTGCATATTTGTGTTGTTTGTCAAATAAAATTAGCATGATTCTTTGGCATTGAAATATATTATATTTTTCAAATGAAATTGATTAAGAAATAAAGAAATGCAGTCTTTAAGAAATTTATATAAATTTAAAATTAAAGAATTCTATTTTATCATTGCAAATTGTTTCTTCATTTTATTCGTAAAAAATTTGCAAAATTATGAATAACATTTATGTGTGAAGATTGAATTCGTTAAACGTTTTGAAAAATGATATTCTATCTTCATGATTTAAAATAAAAATTGTTCCCAATTTCTTTTTAGTAATATTTGTTTTAAAAATTAATTTATTTTTTTTATGTAGTTCTCCCTTGGCGCAGTTGTATTCTAATTCTACCACGGAGCACAATCCTTTTGATCAGTGTATCACGATTTTAAACAGTGAGGTAATGTAAAATTCACAATTCAATTCAATTTGAAGATATTGAATTTAAAAGAACATATATACTTGACAAATATTTGAATTAAATAAAATCCTTAATTTCTAGGAAAATTTTTCTAAATAAAATAAATTCTACCTTTTGTAAGTTTTATAACATATTTATATTATCAAAATGGTTAAAGTAAAAATGTCCTTTTAAAATTTGATTAACAATGAAATGTATGCTATAATTCATTGCATGAAATATCTAAACAATATTATAGTATATTAAATGCCTTTTTGCACATTAAATCAATTTTACAAAAGTCTAAATTAAGTATGTGACTTTAAACTTTAGAATAATTGCAGGGAACTCAAATTCTCAGCCATTTATCTTCTGAAGAATACACGAATGTTGTCCATGTCTTGGAAGAGGCCATTTTAGCTACAGATTTAACTGTATATTATAAGTAGGTAAAAATTTTTAACATGCATATATAGTATGAAATAAATTTGTTATATGTATCATGATGTGCATATAACACGAATTCTTGTATGTGTTTATGAAATTTGCATTTTGATAAATTCATGTTACGTGTGTTAGTTATGTTTATATGTATTTATTACATATATACATATATGTAATAAATACATACACACATACTTTTAAAATGTTTTGAAAATGAAAGTATGAAGCAATAAAACAATCCTACAGTAAATTTGCAGAATTTTCTCATTTTTTTTTTTTTTTGTATTTAAATGAAGTAAAGATATCTTTAAATTTCTTTCTGATTTTTTTAAAGAAATTTTCCTTTATTTTGCCGTGTCTTTTATTTTAAATTTTCTTTTTTTCAATTGCATTTTCAGAAGTCAATTTACTTTTATCAAAATGGTTAGAAACGAAAATTATAACTGGAAGAAAGAAAATAACAGAGAACTATTAAGGTATGTTTTTATTATATTTTTTTACAATTTAATTCAATAAATTTAATTAAATTATAAAAATTGTCTAAATACAGGACATGTATGTGATCTTCATTCCTTTTTTTTTTTTCATATTCAGGGCAATGCTAATGACAACTTGTGATATTGCTGCCATCACCAAACCATGGGAAATCCAAAAAAAGGTAAACTAGGTTTATAAATAATTTCAGTTTCTTACATGAATTTTGTTTAAGAAATTATTTATAATGCTAAACTGAATTTATAGTGATAACTGTATTCTTTTTAATACGCTTTTATTAGTTTCACCTGTATGTTTGTTTGTTTGTTTGTAACTGACTCTTTGGGCTCGATTTTTGCACTACTTTAAGCGATCAGATTTAATTTGAACGTTGTAGACTTATCAAGGACCGACGACACTAAAATATTTTGATAAGTTCATTATCTCATCATGATTAAGATCGCCAGGATGAGTGATTTTATTTTAACTTATGAAGAGCAATTTAATGTTGAATGAAAGTACCAAAGACATTCCAACCTACGTGGGACAGTGGCACAACGGAAACAGGCGCCTGACTACGAGTCAGGAGATTCCCTGTTCGAATCCTGGCTGGCTCGACATATTCGAGTATAGTTTTTGTTTTACTCACAATTAAATTATTGTAAGAACTGTAGTTCCAGTCTTCCGTACCGAGACCTCATTTAAATAGTATAGTTTAAAAACACACTTTTAGAGTTAATCAAACTAAAAAGTAAACAAATTACAGTTTAAAAACTAATAAACACGCTTTTAGAGTTAATCAAACTAAAAAGTAAAAATAAATTATAGTATAAAAAAAAAAAAAAAAAACACGCTTTAAATTAATGTCACTGTTCTAAAAGCGTGGGATGCTTTGTATGACATTTTTAAACTAACTCTGTATTTCGGAATGAAACTAGTGAAAAATTATAACGATTGATATCGAGCGCCCCGCGCTTTTAGAGCAGTGACATTCATTTTCTCGTCAGTCATTTTATTCTTATGCTAACAATTATTTTTTACTTTTTAGTTTGATTAACTCTAAAAGCGTGTTTTTAGTTTTTTTAAACTATAATTCATTTAAATATAAGTTACTTAGTTGCTAATAAATATACTTTAATGTTTTAGCTATATTTTGATATTAATTTTCAATTGACATCAGATATAAATAATTTTCAATTGGCATATTTACATAATAACTCATATCTAGCAACAGTGAGTGTCAGAGACTAGTACTACATACTAATTTCGGTATCTGAATGGACATATTGCAGAGCCAGAATTTTCACCAGCCACATTTTTTTATGGAATATTGTTTGTGGGTGTTTTATGAAAACCAAGGAGTGCACGTACCAATACAAGCTAACTGTTCTTCACCATAAAAAAAAAAAAATTTGTATTTTATCAACGACTTTTGCGTATTAACCACTTATTTTTTTTTTTTTTAATATTAAGATTAAAAATTTCTATTTCATTGAGATTTTAATGAAATAATTTTTATATAATTAAGTATAATTCTAAATAAAAAAAAATTATTGGCAATAAGATAGTTAAGACAAAAAAAAACCGTAAATATATATTAAGTAAGATATAGGGAATAGAAGGATTGATAAATAAAAACAATAAATCCATAAATTAGACTAGAAAATAGAAACTTTATATTAAATATAATTTTTTTAGTTAAAATCTTTTATACTATTTTTTTTTAATAAAAAGTAATTTCAGTGTTTCGTTAAACAGAAATATTTCATTTCTATGAGAATCAATTTCAAAATATAATTTAGAGTTGCTTATTAGATCCTAATATTTTCTGAGAAACTGAATAAATAATTCTTAAAACTTTTCCTAAAGTATTTTATTGTAAATTACTATTCTTTGAACATAATAATTTGTCAATGCTAAAAATCAGTTTAAAAAAGAATTACTATTTAGATGATAGTATGATATCAAAGGACGTAAACCCTTTTGATTGCAAATATAATACAGAAAGCCGAAAAATGATAATTAGGACTAATTTCAAAATAATCATACTGCAGTAGAAATTTTTAAATTTTTAATTTATATAAAATATGAAAACATTACAAAAATGTTCTTGACAGTAAAATTTTGGAAAGTAAAATAATTGCACAATTAATAAATTTTCAATAATTATATTTGTTAGTCCAAAAAAATTGTAAGATTACACTTGCTAGTCCAAAAATTACTTTGATGCCATATGTGTACATAATTTTTTAATTACTATTTAACTTTTCTTACTGTTAAAAAATTATATTTGAATTGGTATGCATTTTTAAAAATTATTTAACCCTTTTTTTTTTTCATTCTGGCACATTAAAGTAGCATCTGTTTTGATAAGCTGCTGCGTTTCTATTTATGTTTAATTAATCACGTACGAGTTGTGGTAAGTGGAACACCTCTGACAGGCCTACGAGCATATAGACCAATGTGCCCTAAGCGTCTGTACACGGTCTGCCTTGAAACTGTCGTACCGGTAGCTGAAGAGAGCTGACGAGACAGGCCTGATGCTGTGCTCCGTCTGTTTCTTTTGGCAGTAACTGCTAAATACTTGTCCTCACTCGGCGTTGTAACTCGGGGGCGACCTGTGCTGTAACATCTACTCCCATTACCATCATCTTGGAATCGTTGCCAAAGCCTGGAGAGGACACTCTGGGCGATTCCAAGTTCCTCGGATACTTCCAGCTGGGTACGTCCACATTCCAGTCATCCGATAATTCTACCACGTAAAAAATCATCCAAATGCTTCCTTTGTGCCATAACTATGCGGTTATTGCACTGAAATTTTAAAGCGCTTGTGAACATTTTTATTTCTTTGCCACCATTCCTTATATACCCCTCTCTTACACTCTCGTCATTGTGACGTACTATCCGCGCCATCTGGTGGTTTCCTGTAATTTGCATATTCTTCTTCAAGATGTGTGTGATAATTCTACAGGTGAAATTTTTATTTTAGAGTTCAATTTCTGTGTGATTCTGAATTATCCTTAATTTATGGACATGAGTGTATATCAGACAAGTATATGTATATTATGTATAATATTAATTATATATATTTTTTATGATAACGCATTCTTTAAACGTGCCTACTACTTTTTAATAAGACTGTATAAGATTATTTAATTTATTATTATTATTATTATAGATTGCAGAGTTAGTTGCTAATGAATTTTTTGAGAATGGTAATGTTGAGAAACAGGTGAAATTAGAACCCATAGTAAGTATGTTTAGACTTTTTAATGAAATATTTAAAATGCATTTTTACAATAGTCAATAAAATGTTTTAATTATATTGTAATTATTTATTTTATTAAATGGTTGCCTTTTTTATGAAATATTTGAATATTTATAGCAATAAAATTCTAATTGTTCTAGTAAAAATTTACTGTTGTAAAGAAAAAACAATTCAATATTTGTTTATTTGCAATTATTTTTTTTTTAAGAATATGTTGAAAGATAAATTGCCTTTGATGCAAGTTTCATTTATTGATTCTGTCTGTTTACCAATTTATGAGGTAAAAAACTATTTTTTTTTTTTTCAAATTATTTTATATCTGTTTTTATAAATTTTGATTTACATTTATAAATTAAAATCTGTATTCATGAGAGAAAAAATGATATAAAATTGAGACAAAATGATACAAAATTTATTTCAATTCAGTTCATCAATAATTATACAAAGGAACATGAAACAATTTTTTATCTGTATTATATTTTTTTGTTTTATAATGCTTTATCACTCAATTCATAACCATAGGGTGTAGCAAGCATGCATCTAGGGTCTTAACATTGTACTAATTTGATTTATAATAATTACATAATTTAAATTAACTAATTATACAAAATTTTAATTTGCGACTGTATAATTTTAATACTATTAAGGAGTCATCATCTTTTATCCTTGTCTGTTTAAGAAGTTCACCTGATTTTTCTGTTAAGCTGTAAAACATATACTATACAACATATTTAGTGGATCATTTGTCACTTTCTGACAAAGCATGTATATGTGAAAGCATATATATATGAAGCATGTAGCATGTTAGCTTTAATTGAAAAGTAAGTACAGTTATTTGAAAAACATTAATGTGAAACTAATACAGTTATATATATATATATATATATATATATATATATATATATATATATATATATATATATATATATATATATATATATATATATATATATATTCAATGTTATGCAGGAATCTGGTTTGGGCTTCACTTTGAATCTCAAAAATTTTGTATTGCATAGTATTTGAATCCTGCACAGTTTCAAAAAATTGGATAATTACTTCAAAAAACTTCAGTAGTACTCAAAATATACTTGTACTATTATCTGAATATTTCATTACTTACTTTGACATCTAATTATAAGATAAAAAATAAATTGAAAATAAATAAAAATTTTAATTGCCAAGATACTTAAAATTTAAATAACTTTCAGAAGTGTATTGGGGTTATAGTTGTTTAAATGAAACAATTTTAAAATATGTGTAAATTCACCAACCTATTAATTTTATTTATGATTCTACCGTATTCAGTATATCATAAATGTATCATAATCAAAGAGTTTTATTTCTATTTTCATATCATCACCATTAGTTATTCAATTTAAACTTATAATTTAAATCACTTTAATTTGTTTTATTAATTTAGTTTTTTATATTTCATTTAACCTGCAGGCATTTGCATTGATATCGGACAAATTTGATCCTTTGCTAGAGGGTGTCAAAGAAAACAGAGCACAATGGCTGGAGCTGGCTGAAGGAAAAAAGACTTTTAGTTAGGGAGAACTGAAACTAGCCTTTTCTCAAACTATTGTTTCAAATTCAATTAAGTGTTTTGCTGTGGATTTTGAAAATAATGACAGATTTTTAAATACTGAATTTTATACTGATATTCTTCTTGTATTTCAAATAAAAGCATTTGCATGCAATATTTTTACAAGATACTTTTTCTTTGAGCATCACGAGGTTTCTGTGAAAACCTAAATTTATTCATTGAATGAAAATTATAATTATTTTTCTTCTCTAGTTTTAAGAGAGAATATCATGTCAAAAATGTCTTATAAATTAATACCCTTCTTAATTATTCAACATATTTTACTCGTAATTAAATATTTATAGAATCATTGTAATCACAGGTATAATTAAAATTTTATGCATTATAATATGCCTAATAATAAAATATGACATATATTTTTGACGAACAACACACAAAAATTAGTGTAGTTTTCTAAATTAATATTTTTTAGGTTTTTTTTTTTTTTTTTTTTTGTGTATGAATACTTGTTCTAGATAAATAAATTCCAGATGTCATTTTACATTGTATGTATCTTTTATATTTAAACTATTTCCATTCATATCAAAAAAATTTATATAAATTAATTTATATGCATAATAAAAATTCCTATTTAACTAAAAATAGAAATTTTTTGATTTGATTAACGTTTCCAATGCACTAAAATTAAAACCTTTAGTGCATTAGGAAACACTTTAAGAGCTTCATTTTATGAATTATTTGTTATAAATTTTTTTGTAATTCCATATTATAATATAATAGGGAATTGTAAAATGGAAAAAATCGTTTTATTTTTAAATTGCGCTCAAGTATGTAACTATGGTTGATAATACATTATAAGCACACAATTATTTGTATCAACAAATATTTATGAAACAACATTTTCTGTGATGAATATTAAAAATCAGACGAAGAACAAATCGCGTTTGGACTTGCTTAGAACAAAAATTGACTCAAATATTAAAATATAAATTTCTATATAATAATATATATAAACACAACACATAAAAGAAACAAAATGATAAATGACAAGGAATGTACTATAGACTTTCGAACTCCTCAATAAAGAAAATTAAGTCTTAATTCTTAGTCTGAAGTTCACATAATCTGCAACAACAAAACTGAAATTCATTAGAAAAACACAGATATCAGAATGGCTACAGAGATTAAACAGAAACAGAAATTTATACAAAATATACAATAGCAGGGTGTGAAACATAAGGACCACGATATCCGTAATATATATATATATATATATATATATATATTATTGTTATGGAATTTAATTGTAGACGTGAAAAGAAATTCTTAATCTACAGGCTGATCATTATTTTCATTTTTCAGGAAAAACCTGTAAGTTCGAATTAGATTACAATACTACAGAAAAAATTATATAGAGAATAATTATATAGAGAATAATTTTTTTTTCATTTAATCTCAAAATTGTTTGTTAAATGGGGGGAGGGATCTATTAACGCAACTAAAATTTGCATCAGTTTTAGTTTTGTTATTTTCTTAATTCTTTTCCTTTCTAAGAAATATTTCAGAGGCGAAAAAAGATGAAAATAAAATGAAGATAAAATGTAAATAACAAGGTTAAAAAAGAAAAACACAACAAAAAACAAAATCACAAAAAAAAAGTGCATTGGTGTTCAATAGATGGCGCCACGTCAGATATTTAATTTATACCTTATTTTGCAAAAATATTATGGTTTTTAGTCATTTTAGAAGTCAAGCTAGATATACTAATAGTGTTTAAATTTTATCCACATTCTGGTGACATTTTTTTGTTATTTATTTTTGATATATTCTTTTAAATGTTTCTTATTACAGTTATTTTACTAGCATGTAAAACCCATCTTTGTCGATTCATTCGATTCCTGCAATTTTAAATAAATGACCTTTGCACTTTGTTTATAGACATAGCAAAAAATAAGTCGTGTCGGGAATTACAACGTAATCAATTCGAACGACATACAGGATGTTGTCACTATAAAGTATTCGTTAACACTATATATTCTAGTTTGTTTTACACATCTAGTTTCTCCTAACCTCACATTGAGAAAAGCTCTCTGTATGGCTATAGCTAACTTCTATGGGTATCACATTTCGAAGGGCAACGGGCGTACCGGTTGCGGAGTTCCAATATGGTTTTAAGAACCACTAAACCTCCACATCTTAAAGTTACTTAAAAAATGTGCACAAATGTAGTTGCTTCAATTATTGCCCATAAATATTAAAAAAATAAGATAATTTAATAAAACATATCCTGCTTGAGAACAATTAAAGAAAAGAAATTGGAATTGCAAAAAGCTATCTGTGCAATTAGGTGTCCGTTACACGCGTCAAAAAAAAAAAAAAAAAAATAAAAATAAAACATCGCACTTACAGATTATACAGCACAAGTATACAGGTAAACACAGATTACAAAGGAATTTCAGCAAACAACAAAAACCAGCTCAAAAGTAAATAACAAATAATTATTGTGACTACCAACAGATGGCGCCCCGATTGTGGTTACAATTCGAAAATCAATATTACATTTTGTACGTAAAGGTGAAATATTTTTTTCTTTTTACAAATAATAATTATAAAAATGAAGAATTAGGATAATTAAAATTAAAGTTAAGAGCAGAACTATTTAAGGTTTAAAGATAGACTATTGAATTGAAATAAATAAAAAATTAAATAAAAATAACTAAAAAAACAAAATATTAAGAGTTTGATACACAGTTGATTAACTACAGTTGCACATCGCAGCAATTAATTAAAACAAATTTCGAACATCCAGTGGCGAATTCTTCGAGTTCAACTATAACCTAAGAAGGGGCAACGGCCTACCGATTACGTATTTTCAATGTGCCCTAAAGCACACATTAAGTACCACTAAACCTCCACATCTTAAACTAATTATAAAACTTGCTTGAAATGTAATAATTATTAAAAAAAACGATAGAAAATTACAATTTAAAATACAGAAAGATTAGAAAAACATACTATGAGGACAATTAAGTAAAAAATAAATAAATGAGCGCATTGGTGGTCAACAGAGGGCGCCACGTCAGAAAGCTTACATAAAAATTAAAGTCAACGATGGTAGCTCAGATATGCATAAATTGATTGAAGCGAATTAGGATATCGATCCTAAGATTGTCCGGCTGCAGGGATAAAACTATTCCGATAAATGAGGGTAGATGGATGGTGAATGATTCCCATAATGAGTAAATGGCACGATATCTTTTCCTCGAAACCTCTACATCTGGATGATAGATATTTGTCTGATCGCTTCATTGCGGATCAACGGGATTAAAAATAGGAAGACTTCGAAATTTTGAAAATATAATCCATAATAGGATCGAGATTAAGATTTCTGTGAATTTGTTTTCTTCGAACAAACCACGGTGCATTAACAGCTCTGACTGTCTCCTTATTTTGAAAGATTTGCAATTTCTTTAAATTTATCATCAAGAGGAAGCCCAGTTGGAACATAGGTATAAAAGAATCTTGAAGGATGGACATGTAAAGTAAAAGCTTGTGTCTGGTCGCTAGCCGGCTCTATCATGCAAGTAGGCCTTTGAGCATTTGTTGGCAGTAATTGCTTTCTGCAATTACTTTAGAGATGTGAGAATTTGAAATTCAATTGTTCTTCAAGAACCAACCCCAGGTACTTGTTTCAGTAACCCAGGGAACCGGTTGTTCAAAAAAAAGGTAAAAATTTAATTAACTTCGTTCCGATTTCGGTTAAACAATACATACGAACTTTTGGTAGAATTTACTTTGATCTTCCAGGTGGTTAACCATTTTTCTAGAGATGAAATGTACCTGTTAATTTCAGCAACGACAGAATTCGGTGTTCTGTGTTGTGCAATCATTGCTATATCATTTACGAACTTGGCCAGTTGGCACTGGCCAAGTTCGGAATGGTTGGTTGTTGGTTTCGGAAGTCGCTCACAGAGATTAATAATAATCTTGGGCCGAACAAAGTTCCTGAAGAATTTTTAAAATGCCACATTGTTACAGAAGAGTCTGCACCCATGAGTGCTGTAAATTATTATCTTCACTAAAATTATTTTGACAATAGACATCATTTAAGTCAATGAATGTACAAAGTAAAAAGATTGTCACATTAAAAAAATATTTCCAAAATGTATAGTAAACAACACCATGTATTGATTAAATGAATTGCTTCTTCTGAAAGTCAGTCTTAAAAAGAATAAAATTACTTATTATCTTATTCTTACTTATTCTCTTTAAAAAGAATAGAATTACTTATTATCCATAAATTTTGTATATTTTCTGCTGTGACCCAATTCAAAAATATTTATTCTCTAATATTAATATATTTTAGGATGATTAAGAAATAAAAAAAAAACTATTTGTAACTAACATTGAATCACTAACACTATTGATACCTCTTTGTAAAATTATGGTATTATCGATCTTGAAGTTACATTTTTGTAATTTTGAGAGATGTTTTGCATTTATTTTACAGGTAACTACATAAATATATGAATTAAAAATTGAGATATTTTAAAAATAAAAATATGAAACCAAGACATGTTAGTAATTTATAGTTTAGGGTAATTTTAAAGAAGAAGCAGCAATACGTAACT
>BPLR01016365.1:0-40222 GCA_021605095.1 Caerostris extrusa | reverse complement strand
AGTTACAAAGACAAGCTGTCGTCAGCATAATACCATTAATAATACTTTACTTTTGATTGCCCCTACCAGGATTAATTTCTACTTTAATCTTATTGATCCTTTTTTAGTAGTTATTTAATTATTCTTTTAAAGTTAATTTCAGCTGAGTAAGATACTAATTTGTTACTTTATTTTTAATCTATTTTGCATTAATATCTTATAATCAGTTAAACTTTAAAGTTTTATGCAAATGAGGAACTTTGACCAATTTAATTTTACAGAGTATTCCAATATTCTTTTGTACAGTCATTCATCAATTTCATGATGTGAATTCTATCAAAGTCACTTCTTTCATTAATAAAAAGTATGAATTTTGAGCGAACTTTATATAAACTTCATCAGAAAAAAAAAGAACAGTTCTAGTCTTCAGTCCTCTAGAACTTAGTATTCGGTTAGACAATCACAGTTCATTATTAATCTGAATTATGCCATTGTTTTTTTAAGTTTGCCGAGTGTTTAGATTATTCAAGAATTACAACATTCTTAAAATTTCTGTCTGTACCATGTGACGTCTAAGGAGTTAGAGAACCCTCAACAAATGCATCAACTAATTGCAACATTTTGTAATATTATTTATTACTCTGATTTCTTAATTTTGCAGACCTTTAATAATAATTCTCGAGTTTTGAATCTGTTCGTTTGTGTGCTTGTTAAATAAAAGCACGCCAGTGAGGACTGGCATTTAAAATTTAGTACAAACATTAACACTAAAGAAATTAATTTAACTAAAAGAGGAAAATGAATTCCAAGAAAACTGAACTATGCTAATATTTTGTTTGTTTGTTTGTTAGATACAAATATTTACGAGCCTCAATTGGTGGCCAGCACAATAACCCACATGCTTGGCCATAATCTCGGTATGGGCCATGATCATTCTGATGGAACAGGAGGAGGTCCCGGTAAGTAAAACATTTTAAAGCACCTTTATTTAAATCTTTACATTATTTTAGAGTTAAAAAATATAAAACTTGTTGAAATTATAAAAAAAAAAAAACAACTTGTTTTTAAGAATCATAAGTTTAGAAGCTGAAAGCTCATTCGGTATTTTATAAATTGCTCAATCTTAAAAATAATTTGTGATTAAATCAAATCAAAAATTTACTGGTGGCGTAGGTTACAATCTTGCTTTTAAGACAAAAAAACTTGATGCTATATGCTAATATCTGACAGCCGAATTACTTTTTAAAAAATAAATAGGTTTTTCCACAAAAGATTCTTAAATGAGACCTTTCCATTCCATTAAAAGCCTCTTGCAATGCAATATTCTGTATCATCATTGTTTACATTAAATGAAGCACGAGTTTCTTATGGAAGAAAATCTCAAAATGATATTCAAGAATTTTAAATGGATAATTTATAATTTAAAAAATGAATAACAGTTTATATAATAATTTGTTCAGTGTTTTTTACTTATTAATTAAATAGAATAACCTTAAGTAAAAAAAAGTAAATAAGTTTTTGAGAGGAGCAATCAAGACATCTAAAATTCCATTAAAGTTTATCCATTAAAAGTTTCATTTATCCATTAAAGTCCTCCTGTAATGCAATATTCTCTACCATCATGGTACATTAAATGAAACACGAGTTTCTTGTGGCAGAAAATCGAAAAAAGGATGTTTAAGAATTTTTTAATAGATAATTTCTAATTTATAAAAAATAGATAAAAAATTAGTAATAATAATTCGTTCAGTGTTTATTTTTCTTATCAATTTTATAAGTATAACCTTAAAAAAAAAAAAAAAAAAAATTTTAGATAAGCAATCCAGGACACCAAAGATCACATTAGTTAACCGAGCAAGAACTCAAAATATATATAATTGCAATAAAAAAATTCAAATATCTGGAGAGACATTTAATGCTTTATTGAATATTACAAAAAAAAACTTTTACTTATATTTGAAGTGTTTTTCCAAACTTAAATAATAATTTACTTACTTTGTCATTCTTTTTATTTTTAAATAAAAGGCAAAATGTTTTTCTTTGCAGAGGATTGCAAATGTCAAGATTGGTGGAGTTGCTTAATGTCTCAAAATATTCTTGTAAGATTAATACTTCTTATTAATCTAATGAAATATCTTTAGAAAAGGATTTTTAAATATCTTTTAAATATATATTATGATGTTTATAATTTCATTTTTTAAAAGCAAAAAAAAAGAAAACATTTTTAAATTGTGTTCTTTTACAATTCTGTTAATTCCAATGTAATTAGAACTAAAATAATTTTCTTTCTATAACATTTTCTCCCAATTTTCTTTGCAACATTAAGCAATTAAAAAATTTATAATAAATGAAACTTTATATTTACTTATTTCAAAATCTTGCTTTGGATAGTTTAGGAAATTTGGGGAAAAATTCGCATGCGACGATATTTTTGGAGAAATTAAAGTTTTAATTCCTACAAAATTAACAAAATTAACTTATTTAGTGCAGAAAAAAAACAAGGTATCTAAGGAAAACATTAAAAGGATTTTTAAACTACAGTGCGCTAAATACACTTAATCACTAAAATAAAAATCAAAAGCAGTTGTAATAATATTATTTCAAAAAAAAAAAAATTGCGATCTTAGTACAATATAAATAACGACTGATATCAGCACTAGCGAATTTCAAAATGAAAATCCCACAAAAAAGTACAAATATTTGCAAGACGATCTAATTAATGTAATACACATCATAACACTAACCTCTAATTAAAACGTAATGCACATCACAAAATTAAATATGCAAATGGCAAAGACAAAATTAGGTTGTTTTAACGAATTTCTTGTAAAACAAAGCAATTTGTAATGCAGCCTTTGGCTTTTATTATTTATTTCAATCTTGATGGCAATAATTTAAATAAGTTTTGAATGACATAAAATGACATTTTCTGCCTTTTTTTTTGTAAAAAGGTATCTTATTAAATCAATTTGATGGCCTTTGGCTTTTTATTACTGATTTCAGTCTTGATGGCAATGAGTTAAATAAGTTTTCGAGACATACAATGGCTTAAGGCTCGAGGACATACAATGGCTTAAGGCTCGAGGACATACAATCTTATTTTTCATATTGGCATGCTCTTTCTATAAATTTGATATTTTAACATTTTGTCGTGCAACTATTAATAAAAATATTTAATGCCCAATTCCCAAAAATTATTGTAAAACTATCAGTAAACGCTAAAATAAAAAGAAATGTAGTCCTTTATATGTGTTTCACACTTTGAATTCAATTTTCTGCCTTTTTCCAAAAGGTATTTTATTAAATCAATCTTATTTTTAATGTCATATGCTCTTTCTATAAATTTCATGTTTGAAAATTTTAATGTGGAGATATTAATAAAAAATATTTAATGACCAATTTGCGCAAATTGAAAAATTAACAGTAAAACGCTAAGTATCGTGTTCGAAGAAATGTGTTTCTTTGTGTTTTACACTTTAACATTTTCTGCCTTCTTTTTCCAGAAGGTATCCTAGTAAATCAATCTTATTTTTTTATGCTGACATGCTCTTTCTATAAACTTCATATTGGACCTTGCCATGGAGCTATTTGTAAAAAAAAAATATTTAATACCCAATTTGCAAAAATTATTGAAAAAATATCAATAAAACGCTAAAATATACACAAAGAAATATGTTCCTTTATATGTGTTTTACAATTTGACATTTTCTGCTTTTTTTTTTCAAAACGTATTTTATTAAATCAATCTTATGTGACATAAAATGACATGTCATGTTGGCATGTTCTTTCTATAAATTTCATGTTGGAACCTTTTTGTCGTGAAGCTATTAATAAAAGTAGTTAATGCCCAATTTACATAAATTATTGAAACATTATCAGCAAAATGCTAAAATGTACACAAAATGTGTTCCTTTGTATGTGTTTAATATTTTCTGGTGCATCTGTTCATTCTCAAATAACTTTTTGTGAGGTTAACTTTGGTGAATAAGATAGATTGATAAGTTAGCGGAATTTAGATTTCCTATTTTTTTATTAGTTAATTTTAAATAATAAGATTACTATTCTGTAGTTAAATTCAAAATTAATTACAAAGCATTTTGACTAACCTTAACGTTGCTTTGTTCTTCCAGTGGTGAAAGTAAAATACAGCCATATCACTTTTCGTCATGTAGTCTCCAAGATTACATCAGAGCGCTCCGAGTGGGACACGGTATATGCCTCTTCAACAAGCCTAATCAGGTATGTTTCATTAACTAATTACTAAAAAAAAAAAGTTAAAATAATTCAATTTCTTTTTTACCACTTTTCAGTCAAAAAAAAGATTAACAAAATTTATATAGAAATATAAAAAATAATAGATTAAATTGATCTTAAATATTATGGCATATTTTTTTCATTAACGAGATTTAACGAAATGGAATACAATAATCTCGTAAAATCAATTTCAACTCTTTTTTGCTGTACTATTTTTGAATTTTGTTTTAAGTCAGGTCTAATCAAATTTGTTTCATTAATTAATTAATAAAAAAATTTGAATTTGAGTAATTCAATTATTTTTATCACTTTTCAGACAAAAAAAAAGATTAACAAAATTTACATAAAAATATATAAAAATATATTAAATTGATCTTAAATGTTATGGCATGTTTCTTCAATAACGAGATTTAACAAGGTGGAATAAAATAATCTCGTAAAACCAATTTCAATTCTTTTTCGCTTTCGCATTTTTGAATTTTGTTTTAAGTAAAACTTCCCATTACCCAACCTCGAATTTTAAATATAAATTTAAAAATGTTTAGAAGAATTTTCTTTATGCTTTAAATCTTAATTAGTAACAAAAAATCAGTGCAAATTATTGAAACATTTCTTTTTGCTTTTGATGGATTGATGGCAGTGGAATGTAAGTTGATATTTCTGATTTTCATTTGTTTTTTCACAGCTTGTTTTTAGCACAAACTATTTTTTTAAAATTAATATCATTAAATTGTTTGTTACTAAAATTGCCAATCTGAATTCGTTACATATTTGTATGAAATTAAGGTTAAGAAATTGCATCAATAATATATTTTATACAGAAAATATTAATAATTTGCTGTAAATAATTTTTCTCCTAAAGCTACAAAGTAAATCACCTCAATTATTTAAAATACTTTTTAATGCAGTTAAATCAGAAACAAAGTGTGAAAATGAGGGCTTAGGAAATAAAGATATTTTGCAATGTATATAATGCATTTTCATCCCATTATTAAATTTTTTTATATTAGTGATTTATATCAGGTTGATGAAAAGAAATCCATTATTTTTTTAGGTAGGTGGCTGTAGAGTGATCGATATCTCGTAAAGTATCAATAAAACAATTTCAGATTTATGCTCATTGGAAAGGTGACATTTCGCACTAAAAGAATTCTTTTGGTGTTTGGTCCACACAGTTGTGAGTTCCAGGGTGTTAAAAATGGAAGCCAACAAAGAGAAAATTCGGTACACTTTACAGTTTTTCTTTGATAAAGTCGAAAATGCAAGCCAGGCGGCTGAAATTATGAATGGCCTTTATGGTCCTGATACTGTAACAGTCAGTTGCGTGCAATTTGGTTTTGTCAATACCATTCGGGTATTTTTGATGTTAAGGATGCACCTCGCACAGGTACACTCATCGTCGAAAACGTCGATAAAATCCAGGAAATAATCGAAGTTGACTGGCATGTTAGCAGTCGTAGTTAAATATCAATCATAAAACAGTTTTAAACCATTTGCACAAAGCGAGATTCAAAAAGAAGCTTGATGTTTGGGTGCCACACCAATTAACACAAAAAAGCGTGATGGATCAAATTTCCATCTGCGAACCCTTGGTCAAACGGAATGAAATAGACCCATTTCTTAAACGGATGGTAACTGGGGATGAGAAATGGGACACATACGACAACATTGTGTGAAAACGATCGTGGTCAAAGCGCGGTGAAGCAGCTCAAACGATGACCAAACCAGGACTAACGACCAAGGAGGTCCTGCTGTGCATTTGGTAGGAAATATTATGAGTTATGGGGACTTATATGCTGTGCATTTGGTAGGACTTATTATGGAATGGCCAAACACTAATTTCAGATCTCTACTGTCAACAAATGGACTGTTTGAAGCTAGCGATTGACCAAAAACGGCCATCATTGGCCAACAGGAGGGATTGGACAATGCCAGATCACACATGTCTATAGTGATTCGCCAGAAAGTCCTGGAGCTTGGTTGGGAAGTTTCGATGCATCCACCATATAATTCAGACCTGGATTATATAGTATGGTGGATGCATCAAACGATTACAGGCACCAAGCGATTATCATGTTTTTCTCACATTGCAAAAACTTCCTTAGTGATAAGAAATTGGTATCTAGAGAAGATTATGAAAATTGATTATTAGAGTTTTTCGCCAATAAAAACAAAGACTTCTATGAGAGAGCATTATGAAGCTATCTTTAAAATGGCAACAAATTATGAAACAAAACGGTGCATATTTGACCAAAATAATGGTAATCCGAAACATTTAAAAAAGGCTTGAAGTTCGCGTGAAAATAATGGATTTCTTTTTTTCCCCAACCTAATATTTAAAGTTTTCTGTGCTTTTTTCAATCAATTTCAACTCTTTTTTCGCTTTCCTACTGTTGAATTTTGTTTTAAGTAAAAATTTCCTAAATCTTTACTTAAATCTCAAATTTTAAATATAAATTTAAAAATTTTTATAAGAATTTTCTGTATGCTTTAAATCTTAAATAGTAACAAAAAAAACAATGTATCTGTGTATCTACTTTTACAATATAAATTACTTTGTAAAAATAGATATTTACTATTTATTTTAAAACGAAATAATGATGATTAAAATTCTTTGAAATATGAATTCAGTAAATTGATCAATTTTAATGAAACGTTTATCAACTTTTATATAATTATTACAAAAAATATCATTTAGTCTCATAAATTACAACATCAAAAACTATTGAACTATTTTGAATTGAAATTATTTGGTTGAATCGTAAAATTGATGTTATTTTCCTTAACAGTTGGAGGACTTCCGAACATGTGGTAATGGTGTCATAGAAGATGGCGAACAATGCGACTGTGGCAGCATTGAGGTGAGTAATTTGAAAGCGGAATTCGATTATTATTATGGCTTTTAGAACTGGAATCAGAAATTAATTTATTGGAATTTTTTATCTGATAATTCAAATAATTTTTGTGAATATAGAAATTACTCTTGATGAAATTGAATTAATCTTAGAATTATTCAATATATTTAATGTTTTTATGCACAGGAATGTTTTACGAAGCGACCCTTGTTGTGATCCAATCACCTGTAAGCTCCAGTGGAAGCTGAATGTTCTGCCGACCCTGCTGTGAAAATTGCAAAGTAAAGGACTTTTTATCATAAGTCTCAAGCTTAAGAGGATTCAGATTCAAAAAACTGATTAAATTGTTTTCCACATCAAATAAATTAAATATTTTTGTTAAAAAATAAATACTATTACATTATGA
The DNA here is from genome assembly GCA_021605095.1 of Caerostris extrusa. Lineage (NCBI taxonomy): Eukaryota > Metazoa > Arthropoda > Arachnida > Araneae > Araneidae > Caerostris > Caerostris extrusa. Next base: position 32,728 of record BPLR01016365.1, on the reverse strand, counting down.
GTTCTAATTTGCTGAGATATTTGAAATTTCTACTGCCGATAAAGAATAAGAAAGGGCAGATACTAATGTACTTGCTCAATAAGTCTCCGGTCTGTCCACATATATGACAACACTGTATACAGGGTTCATATAATTTTTTGAATAGTATCATCCTTCAAACGATACATGCAAAAATTTCATCACATTCTGATAAGTAGTTTACAGGTTACAGTGGTTTTAGTGACTCCAGTTTTGTAATTTTCAAAACAATGGATAAAAAAGAATTTCGTGTGTTTATTAAACATTGTTTTATGATGAGGAAAAATACTGTTGGCTTGATAAGCGTTATGGAGACTCTGCACCAAATAAATCAACTATTATTGACTGGTATACTGAATTTAAAAGGTGGTATGAATGACTGGTATACTGAATTAAAGACGGTCACCCAAAATCGGCAGTTGTTCAGGAAAACATAAAAAAGTTCACAAAATAGTTTTGAAAGACCGTAAACTGAAGTTACAGGAGATAGCTGGCACCTTAAAGATATCAGAAGGTAGAGTGTTTACAATTTTACACAAATTTTTCAGCAATCGTAAGTTGCTTTCGAAGAGGGACGCCGCGTTTGTTCACACTGGACCAAAAACAACAATGCGTTGACTATTCAGGCACTGTTTGAAGTTATTTAAGCGAGATAAAAAAATTCCTTGCATCGGTATGTGATAATGGATGAAACATGGATCCACTACTACACACCTGATTCAAAATTATCGTCAGCTGAGTGGACAGCAGCTGGTGAAAGTCGTCCAAGAGACCAAAAACTCAAAATCCAGCAGGCAAAGTTATGGCATCCGTATTTTAGGACACGCGTGATATTTTGTTCATCGACTATCTTGAGAAAGATAAAACTGTCAATGACGAATATTAAAAGTCATTGTTGGATCGATTGAGTGTAGAAATTAAGAAAAATGCTGCTTCACCAAGACAATAACCCGTGTCACAAATCGATGAAGACTATAATTAAATTGAATGAGAATTACGCTTCGAATTTACTTCCCCCCCCGTTCGCTCCCTCCCCACAGCGTCTATTGTTTTTTTTTGCAGACATAAAAAAAATGCTCCAGGGAAAGAAATTTGGCTTAAAAGAAGAAGTGATTGCCGAAACTGAGGCCTGTTTTGAGAGCAAAGACAAATCGTTCTACAAAAAAGGATCGAAATGTTAGAGGAAAGTTGGAATGAATGCATCACTCTTGAAGGAGTATAAGTGAATAAAGTCAATTTCTAAAAAAAGTTTGTTTTTTAAGCTAGACCTGAGACTTATTGAGTGAGGTGATATGTGTGTGTGTGTGTGTGTGTGTGTGTGTGTGTGTGTGTGTGTGTGTGTGTGTGTGTGTGTGTGTGTGTGTGTGTGTGTGTGTTATTATGTGTGTGTGTGTGTGTGTGTGTGTGTGTGTGTGTGTGTGTGTGTGTGTGTGTGTGTGTGTGTGTGTGTGTGTGTATGTGTGTGTGTATATACCATATACACTGTTACTGTTGTAAATTCAGAGTTGATAAATTGGTAAATTGAGAAATATTTCAATTTTTAATACTTCTTAACATTTTACCTTTGATAATAATAAAATTTATTTAAAATAGGTATCACACAATTTTATTTAATCCTACAGTTTTTTTATGAAATAAAAATAATTTTTGTTGATTTTAAATATAGTATGAGAATTCTAATGTCAGGGCTTATTATTTAACCTATTTTATTTCAAATTCTACAAATTTTTAATATAAACATTCTTGTCGTAATTTTCTGCTAGAAATCAAGAAAATCGATCAATTCAGTATTAAGCCCAAAAATGTAGAAATATACTACTATAAACACCATACTACGTTTAAAGAAAAATATTGCTCTTGCAAAAATTATATATAAATTAGAATATTAAAGTGTAAGCTTTTTTCTTTTAATTATCACATGGTACATGAAATTGCCCTTATATGAGGAGCGGGCTTCAATAAAAAAAATACATAGAAGAAAATGTTCTTAAGGAGTTTAACCAATTTGGTCGTTGAAGAAGCTAGAATACTGACAGAACTTTGTAGATGAGGATCTTAGTAAAAAAACTGTGGCTAGATAAACTTTTTGTTGGGTTTATTTATGTAATCTGGGTATATTCTTATGGCTATTTAACTTAGTTGATGCACTATACTTGCTACATGATTGAAGAAAAAAACGTGGATTGTTACAGTCTTGTTTTATCTTTTATAACCATTCCTGCTGCTTTTTCAAAGGGATTGACTATTTGTGATATTACTATGTGATATTACATGTTCTGATTTAAAAGAATAACATAAGAATATTATTCTTTTAAATACAGAAACACGACCCATGTAGTATAAGTTGAAATTCATTAGCAGATTTTGAATTTTTTTCAAATTTTTTTTTCACTTTTCATAGCTACGGCCCTCTGGTCATCTGTGTCGTCCTGCTTTAACAGAGTGCGATATACCTGAGTTTTGCGACGGAAGATCTGGTCAGGTGAGAACATGTTTTCTGAACAATTTATTATAACTTTCACATAGACATTTAAAACTGTAGGAATAATTTGAAAATAGAAAAAATTTGATATCGTAAACTTTTGTTGCGCTGTTAGTTTTCTCTATGAAATCCAACATAATAATATTTAAGTACTTAGAAAGTCATATAAAATAGTGTCATTTATTGATAGGAAACCACTTCTTTCATCAATTTCTAAAAAAGTATACATCACGTTATCAGCAAAAATCTATTATAATTACCTTGGTTAGCTTCTTCATCATACTAAACATCAAAGGAAAAGAACTTGTTAAAGAGAGCTCTAGAAAAATCTTGTCCTGTCTACTACCTTCCAGTTTTGTCTGACCTCCTCAAATGCATTGAAACATTCGGACTTTTTCGTGATTTTATTATGTCTGCATTTATTAAATAATATTTTTGTCTTTTTTATCCTTTTTTTTCGTTCAAATATTTTTCTGTAAATATTTCATTTTGTGTATTAACTTAATGTAATTAATTTTCTGTAAATTTATGTTTCAAACGTGCACTTTGAAAGCCTCGTGGAATACTTTGTTAAACTTAAAGTGATTATTTTTGGCTTAAAATTTTAAACAAAGTAACAGGAATCAATTATAGCATGTATTGATTATTGTAGACTAAAACTTTTACTTAACATAATAAATGTAATCCTTTGCTGTATTTAAACGAGAAAATCTCTCTTCGTGAAGCTTTTAGAACGAATTACTTCTTTATAAGAAATTACTTGCACTTTAAGTTCTTAAAAATATTAAGCAAATATTGATTATAATACAATCTATTTTTATTTAAAAATACCGTAATTCTTCTTCATTCACCACACATATATAAAAAGGGTTTATAGAGAATAATCATTAAATGAAATATGAAAAATCAAAAGAGAACAATGCTGACAAATATGTTGTTGTTGCAAATCTCCAAAGTTCCAGCAGAGCTAGACTGAGTCCATGATATTGTTAACTCTGATAAAGTCCAAAACAAGCAATGGCATAATAAAAAAAAAAATCTTGTTTGGAAAGCCCCAAACAGTCAAGAACAGGGCCTGGAGAAATCAGGTCATTACAGCACTTGGTGCAAATTGGGTGTGTCTTGTTACCGTCGGAATAAGACAGAGATCTGAGGTGACCACTAATTAGTCTGCTAAGACGTGCTTGATTTTGCCTGTAGATTGTAGTGTTAGTGAATCGCCAGGGATCCTCCTTAGATATACTAGCAGGTCTAAGTTATACTAGCAGACTTTTGTCCTCAAAACTAATTCCTCATAATCAGGGACGGATTTAGATTAAAAGAGGCCCTAGGCTATTTCACTTATGAGGCCCTTTCACCTCCCAATTTTAAGTTCGTAAATTGCATGAGAGATAATAAAAAATACATCACTCTGTGATATATATCAATATGTTGTGATTGGTACTAATCTTTATAAAAAATGCGGCAAGGATAATAAATAAAAACAACACCAATTGAATGTAGGCAATGGATGTAGGGAATTGAATGTAACAATTTGAATGTAGGCCCCTCTTGATCTTGAGGCCCTAAGCTGAAGCCTAGATAGCCTATAGGAAAATCGGCCCTGCACATAAGTCAGAGAAACAGAACTGGCCAATTGTTTACTACCTTCCTCCTTGGCCAAATTGTCCTCCATCTAAAGAGGAGGACAATTTTGTAGTACATTGTAGGTGTACCTCCCGAAATGAAGAAAGATGCTTTAACTTATTAAAAATTGCCGTATGGCAAATAAGTAAATAGAAAAAGAATAAAAAGAAGTCTTTAATCATCTATCATCCATCTAAATAATTTCGTGAAGTGTTTACTTTATCTTGTAAAATTCAATGATGACCTAAAAATTTGTGGTTTAAACTTAGAAAACGAAGTATGTTAATACAAATATTCCGTTTTGTTTATAGCCATTTATATTCTTTGATATATATAGAATTTCTTAAATAAGCTTATTTTTATATAGTGTCCCTCAGACTTGTATAAGAAGAACGCAAGCCCCTGCAATAATGGTGAAGGTTTCTGTTACCATGGAAACTGCCCCACACCCGACAACCAATGTGAATATTTATGGGGATATGGTAAGACTTTTGATGATTTAATTCATTAGCTAAATTTAAGGATTTATTTTTTATTAGTTTACTACTTCGATTTTTAAATACAGTCTATTGAAAATTTTACATTAATTGAATCAGTTTATAAATTCATCAGCATTTTAACACTTCATCAATACATCTTTACTGAAGAAAATATGTTCTCGTACTTTTGTATTATGCATATATTTCAATAAATAATATATAATAATATATTTCAATCAATAATATGTAATAATATAGTATTTCAATAAATATTATATAACATATTTCAATAAATTTTAATAAGAGTATCCCTTACTTTCCAATGCTTAGCGAAAATAATATTTAAAAGTAAAGAGCATTTATTAAAACTCCCAATTTATATTCATATCTTTCATAAATAGGAATTAACTAAAAACTCCTAACAATAAATCAGTTTTAAATGATTGAATTTTTACTTAAATTTTCTATACAACATGTTTTTGCAAAGAAACTAAGTATTCATACTTTTTGAGTTTTATTTTTAACTGTTTTGACAATGGTAAATATTATAAATATTTGCTGCTATTATATTACATTTGAAAAAATTATAAGTATTTTTGAAAATTACATTTGTAATTAAGCAGACAAAAATAATGAATTTTCACTTCATCTAAGGTATCAAAAAAATTAATGAATATAACGCAGTTATCTGTTCAAGGGATTATTTTGCTGAACATTTGCTAAATTATTATTATTTTACTAAATATGGAATAATATTTTCAGGTGCCGTTGCATCTGAGCAAGAGTGCTTTGTCCGTTTCAATACGCAGGAAGTCTAAATGGAAACTGCGGGACCGACGGAAGAGGAGGCTATGTTAAGTGTGCTGAGGAGTGAGTAGCATACTTTTCCTTAGTTTCCATTTTGAAAAGGCTCAATTTAATACATGTTAACACCTCAATTTCATGAGTTTTTATTTAAAAAAATAGTTCCTTTTTATATAGTGATATAATATAATAGCTTTAAAACATTATATAGCCAAAATTATACATCAAATAATGGCAACTTTAGCATGAAAGTATTTATTTTATGAATACTTTATACACAACCAAATTAACTTAATAATTTCTAAGATTGATGTCAATCATGCAATTATAAGCCAATAATGCTCCATTAACATTAACTTTTTCTTACCTAAACAACTTTACCATGTTATTGTAACATAAGGCTTTATTGGAAATCAATCTATCACAATAAGGATCACACACAAATAAGGAACAAGCAGAACAAAGCAAACATACAGAGACAGCAATCGACAATAAGTTGGTCTCACACACTACAAAAAGCCAAAGGGGAAAAAAAATATATAAATGGAGTGGGAACTTTTATTTTTTTTGTCCATGAGGTCCCTTGCCTCCCAATACAATTGCAAGAATTCTCCTTAGCGCTGAGCCTCCTGTTCAGTTCTGAACATTTCAAAAGATGTTCTGAATTCATTGTTCCAGCTCTACATATTGGTCAAGCGTTCGAGGCGAGAACACCTATCATGTTTTTAGTGTTCAGCAAGACAACTTTACCATAAAAAACCCCATTTTCCTTGCAGCAAAAATTATCTCTTCTGTGATTATAAAAAAAATGGAAGAAGAAAAAACACTCTCGGAAATATTCTCTCATTAAGGCTTTTCACAAATATTTAAATAAAGGATTTCATACTAAACATGTATCGCGTGCTTTTAGAAATGTCCGCTGTGGATCACTACAATGCCAGCGAGGATCAAGAACTCCTTTGGTTCCCGGAATGGACAAACAATACTCGAGAACAATAGTGTACCTGGGTGGTTCTGAATACGAATGCAAGTAAGTTTATGTGCAAGATTTGCAGCATGGTGTAGGTCAAATTCCACTGACATGTTTAAGATTTTGATCAAATTCCACTGACAATATTGATAAAATTTGAAATAGAAATTTTGAAATAGAAATTCCGAAAAATTCGAAAAAAAGAGTGTTCAATTTATTATACAAAACCAATTAAACATAGATTGTTATAGAAAAACGTCATTAAAAACATTAATGTTATACTAATACATTACGTTTGGCCTTAAATATTAAACTTTTCTATTCAATTGATAATAAAATTAGAATTTTCGTACTTTCTGGTTTCCCACCTTTTTCTACGTCTTGAGTATCTTTTTTTTTTTCTTTCTTTTTTTTTTTTTTTATGGGGATAGGCAAAATAAATTGTTTACTATTGTTATATTGCTGAAAAATAGTTCAATTTATAGTTCTTGGCCCACTCAAGTTGAATAGTCAAAAGACATTTAAGTAAAATAAGTATGCATCTCATTTCGTCCTTCAATTAAATATTTTCTTAATAACGATAAATTTGCTATTTTCTCAAAAAAAAAAAAAAAAAAAAAAAATGATGTTTCGGTCAAAATGAACAGTAAAAAGTACAGATTGTTTTAAAAAATATTATTTGAACTTTGAATTTAATTCTGAATCAGTGATAAATAAGTAAAAAATTATATTTTAATGAGTAGATTATAAAATTAAAAAAAAATAATTCTCAAAAATAATTACAACTTCAGTAGATATCTTTAAGTTTCACTTTTCGAATGCATCATATTATTACTGCATAAAATGGCTTTTTTAAATCCATTCTGGTGCGATTTATTTTTATTTGAAAAAGGCAACTTCACTATTATTTAAAGTTTATTATATCTTATAATTCCAGTTATCTATTGCGAAAATTTGCAATATCATAAAAACCATTGAATTTCAATACTATGTCTTACCTACGAAACATAGCACATATTTTAGCCCTTCTATTTATCACTGCAGGTTCTTTTGAAGTCGAGCAGTTCTTTTAGAAGCAATTTGTATAAGTTTAATGATCATAATATCCAGAAAAATATATACAAACAATAGTAAAATGCTATGTGGATTATTCTATTTGTTTTAAACTGGCTCATATAAATATAAATTTATTTCTAGTTTTAAATATCTTTGCATGTAAATAATGATAAAATTAAAAACTTTCAGACCATATAAAGAATTTGTTGCAGAAAGGAAGAGTTAAATTATATGCTTGCAATAACATCTTTAAAAACCAAAGCTATTTATACACAAAATTTAATTATAAAGTAGTGAAGGATAAGAATAAAAATTTGTTGCATATAAACAAAAAACCAGATTCAAATTTTATCGATATTTTTGTGGAAATTCTACTTAAAATATAACAAAAAACGTAAATTTTTAAAAGTTTCATTTAAAACAACATGTATTTTCTTGCTGTTAAATAATAAAACGAAAACATAAATTAAGTCTTCCTAGCGATAGATTATTAATTTTTAATTAATTATTCCGTAGTATCTTTTTTAATTATTGACTCTTAAAATAAATAATATAGGATTCTCTTTTACTCTAATGTCTATTTAGTAATATAGGGAGCATATTTTTCCTTTCAATCTTTTTTACTATCTATTTTATCCAATTTGTAGTAAACTAGTATCCAAGACTTTTAAATAATAATTGAAATTAAAATTTTAACTCTGTAATTTGTCAGTTATATGAATAATGTGACTTGTTTTTTATTTTTAACTTATTATTTTTAAAGGGCGGTTCAAAAATTTGATACTTCACACAGTAACAGATCCAGAGCTGCAGGATATAATATTGCGTAAGTATTTAAATTATTCATTTTAAAATGCAATGATTTATGATATGTTAATCATTTTATAATCCTTTTGAATAGTATACACTGAAACGTTTTTAATCAATAAATATGTTCTTTAAAGTTTTTTATAATTTCAATGGCTAGTTAGAACAATAGAACTATTAAGAACTAAGAACAAAAAAGAAGACCAGAGTCATTGCCTAATGAGCGATCTTGCTACCCAATATCTGAACTCCTCTGTAGGTCCACGAAGAGTCCTACATCGGAGCAGATGGTCCCTGTCCATTTATTTCTCTAGGGTCACAAAGTGTTAAAATAGTTGTTGGATCGGTTGAAATGCTTATACAGTGCAGATGGGTGGCAAGGCAATCGTGTTCCATAGGCAAGTGAAAGGCCTCCACTGCTTTGCGTCTTGGTTTATCGGGAATAAGAGAAGGGCTTACCCTTCTACAATTTTTAGGACTGTATGAGTCTGAAGATCCCGCAAAGAAATTTAGATGTAAATAAGGGTTTTAAAAATACTTTAATCCTCTAATAAGGAATGGCTGTATTAGGATGTTTTAATAAGCTGGCACCTCTTTTTGCAAGGAAGTCCGCTTGTTCATTGCCCCAAAGACCACAATGGCCAGGCACCCACTAAAGAATAATTTGTTTCCCCTTTAAAGTGAGAGTTCTCAACAATTCCTGACATTGCACAATCTCAGATATCAATGGGCATTTAACAGAACTAATTGATTGGATGGCTGCTTGAGAATTTGAAAGAAGGACTGCCCTTTCAAACTTATAATGGATAGCTAATAATTGCTTTAGGGCATGAGCACATTAAATTTGTATGCCAGTAAATCTCTTCATGCTATTCACGAGGGAAGGTAGGAGCTTAAATGAAAACTTTCAGATGTTCGTTCCAAATCGCAGGGCTATCAGGGAACAATGTTGATTCATCGAATGTGTTCTCATTCAAAAGTATTCAACAACCTTTCTTTTCATAGTCTAAATGCGAAAAAGCTTAAACAACATTAAAATTTTCGTTGTCCCCCTCCCTACATTATGTAACCCCATTAAACAACTTTTAAATAAATGCCTTTTTCAATTATACATAATTTACATAATTTTAACTATAAATAATTTTTTTTGTAAACAAACTTCAAAATATAAATTTTATTTGAAGATAATCTTATCGTTTTTGTTACAGAATGAGTGGAGGTACGTTAAGTGTTCCCGACATTCCTGATTTAGGCATGGTTCGAGATGGAACAAAGTGCGCAGAAGAAAAGGTGATAAATTCAGAGTTCATTATTCTTAAATGTGCAACCATTGAATTTTTACTATTATTGTGAAATACTTTTCATTATTTACAAAAATATAATACAAATGATTTATTTTAACATTTCCACTATAAGATTTAATAGATTTGATTATACAAGGATCTGAAAAAGATGTTTACACCTTCAAAAATTCATTATAAACAAACAAAGATAATTTTTTTTAAATTCAGTAAAGAAAATACCAATGAACGAATCTTATTTGATCATGTTTACAATATTCAAATGTGTGAAACAATTATTGCACTTAATGCAACTTTTTTATATCTTGGAGACGCTGTTTTTACAAGTATTCAGAACATTCATTCTCGAATGGGGGAATGGAAAACATTCGATGTTTTCCATTCCCCCATTCGAGACGCTGACTAAATTGTTCGAATTACAGCTGTCACCAAGGACCATTGCTGTCGCGATGCCTCTGTTATTTGAAGACAACTTGTAAGTAGCACGACCTGGTAATTTGTAAACAATGTTTTTGCAAGTGCCTCCATAAAAAGTTCATAGCGGTTAAAAAATGTCCTAGATTTATTATGAAACATGCAAATTAAGATGCACACATTGGAATATTGAGAACATTGTCGAAATATTATACTTTCTTTGTTGAAAAAAAGTATATACTTATCTTTGCTTTATTTTTGATGAATTTTTAAAATTGTAAATACTTGGACACCTCGTATTATTATGGTAAAAATGATATTAATAAAAAGTCACATATGTCAGATTTCAATGTTTTTCAAATGTATTTAAAACTTCTTTATTTTCCATGTGAAAAAATCACGATCATTATGTTATAACTAAATGACCTGAAAATATCAGAGATAATTAATTGAAAATAACCCTATTTAACAATGCATAATTTTGATTAATAAAACCTATAAGGCAATGCATATCTTTTTAGATCAGTTTATTTAATTCAAGTATAGTCTTTTTAACATAATGCCATAATAAATTATATTTGCAAACAAATTCAATTTCGGTATCAGCAGTTCATATGTAATTTAAATAAAAAACTATTTTAAAATACAAGAAATTACATTTATCCATTGGAGTAATCTTTTAACTATTATAAAAGGGGTCAACAAATTAAATTTCTAAAATTACTTTAATTTAAACCAAAATAATTTCACATACTACTTTATAAATCTTAACGTGTATTTAAAGCTTGTTATTTTATATGTAAAATTAAAGAAAGAAATAAATAAATAATGTTAACGGCAATTATTATTATTAACCATTTTTGCTTTATTTTTATAGAGATTGTTTGTTTCTTTTTAGATTTGTGTAAACCAAACTTGCGTCAGCATCAACCAGTTCATAGAGCCCGGAAACTGTCCAACCTCACACATGGGGCATGTTTGCTCTGGACATGGGGTAAAATTTAACTATATTTTACAATTATATTTTTTTATTCTCAACTTGTAACTCTTAAATAAACAATAAGCCTTACCAAAAAAAAAAAAAAAAAAAAAAAAAAAACCCCACTATAACCCGTATACCCAATACATATATTAAACACTAAGAAATCCGTAATAACCCATTTAATAAAAATATACCTAGAAATTCGCAATAGCCCATTTAAGATATACCTAGAAATCCGCAATAATTCCTTTAATAAAAATATACCTAGAAATCCGCAATAATCCCTTTAATAAAAATATACCTAGAAATCCGCAATAATCCATTTAATAAAAATATACCTAGAAATCGCCTTCAGATACTTATACATGTTGGAAAAGGAAACACACACACATGAAATAAACCAAAAGCAAATTTCAAGATTTTAAATATAAATAAAAATTTATTTATTAATATTTACAATTTAAGTAATAATCAGTCATGCAATTAATGTTATATTAGTAAAAGTGAATTTCCATAAATACCTATTACCACAATAATATATTGCTAATAAAAAAATTTAAGTGTTCCTATATTATTTGCTGCAATTGCAAACAAAGTGGAGCTTTTTTTTTATTATTATTTAGTTCATTAAATAATTGATGCCACTCGTATGTTATTTATGGGCTTGCAATAGTGAAGGGAAAAGAGTGATAATGGCACAGCTACCCATTCTGTCCAGACGATTCAAAATTGGAACTTTTTATCTCTTACCTCGTTAAAAATACAATTGACTTTCACTGAAGAAGTGGCTTGTTTCACAATCTTTTTTTGTCATCAGTGAAATGTTAAAATTATCAATAGCAGACATTGGAACTCTATCCACAGAATCTAATCAAGTATTATTTATATAGAACCGTTAATGTTATTTTGCTTCTGTTCTTTTTTTGTTTACTATTATAACTAACTGGCCCTTCTAAACTATTTGAAAAACTTTATGCGTATACCATGTGAAACATGAGATTCAAATGGTATTATAATTCAAAAACGCTTTTTCTTTCGCAGGTGTGTTCTAATCTGAACAGTTGTTACTGTGATCGCGGCTGGACGTCGTACGACGATTGCAGCCAGCGAGCAGACGAAAGGCACACCCGGAAGGTTTTTGGTCCCATCCCCAACCTCTTCACCACCCCGAAGCCCCCTCCACTACCATTGTCGCTGACTGGAAGAACAAAACAATCAGGAGTTCCTTCGTTGGTAAACCACCCACCTTTTCTATAAGACATCTTATATGTATACAATTTATGTTTCTACACACACGTTTTGCTTGGTATATATTGTTTGCACAGAAAATGAAAAACTGTGTCTAGAAAATATGAATCCATACTATTATTCATAAGATGGAAAATCTGACAAATTAATTGGCGTTATTTTAATGATATTTTTATAAAATTTGGTGACTCCTACATTTTAAATGAAGAAGATTTTCTATTCGCTTTTCATAATGATTGCTCTTTATTAGCTCTTCATATGTTAAAACTAAAATTGTAAAAAAAAAAGGAGCTGATATTTGGGTTAAAATAAATGTAGTTCCTTCAATATTCAAAGGAAGCTTATCAGAGTAAGAGAAATTATTTTATTTTATATATAAGAGAAAATAGTGTTATTTCAATTATATTGGTATCTCAATATTATATTTGTAAAAATAGTATGTAAATATCACTAAAATTTTTGTTTAATATTGGTGAATACACTAGCTATTTTAACAGATCATTGCTGCATAATTTATGAGTAATCTTATAATTGTATCCATTGAAATATAACTTAAATAGATCTAAAAAACTATACTCTCTACTATACTAATAATTTTTAAAATATAACATTTCGTGAAATAAAAACATTCTGATTCATTTCATTTTTAATTAGCTAAAAATAAATATATAGTGATTTTTTTTTTTAATTATCTTAATTTTCCCTCTGTTTTTATGTATATCTATTTATATGGATGCACATACAAATGAATGATCTTTTTACGTGCCAAATTAAATTTTGACAGAAAGTATTTCTTTTCAGTAACCAAAAGGGTTCAACTCTAAGCACGCCTTCTTTGGTTATAGTTTTGGTTACAATTGTGGGAGTGTATTCATATTTTTTGCTCTCTAGCCACGTGTTACAGGTAAGGAATTGACAATATTGTTATACACTGAAGTGACAAAAGTCATGGGATACCTCTTAATATCGTGTCGGCCCTCCTTTCGCCCGGCGAAGTGCAGCAACTCGACGTGGCATGGATTCAACAAGTCGCTGGAAGTCTTCTACAGGAATATTGAGCCATGCTGTCTCGATAGACGTCCATAATTGTGAAAGCGTTGATGGTGCAGGATTTTGGGCACGAACAGACCTCTCGATGATGTCCCATAAATGCTCGATGGGATTCATGTCGGGCGATCTAAGTGGCCAGATCATTCGTTGGAATTGTCCAGAATGTTCTTCCAACCAATCGCGAACAGTTGTGGCCCGGTGACATGGCGCATTGTCATCCATAAAAAATCCCATCGTTGTTTGGGTACATTCCATGAATGGCTGCATGATCTCCAAGTAGCTGAACATAAGCATTTCTAGTCAATGTTCGGTCAGTCGCACCAGAGGACCAAGTCCATGCCATGAAAAAACAGCCCACACCATTACGGAGCCACCACCAGCTTGAACAGTGCTTTGCTGACAGTTTGGGTCCATGGCTTCGTGGGGTCTGTGCCACAGTCGAACCCTACCATCAGCTCTTACCAACTGAAATCGTGACTCATCGGACCAGGCCACGGTTTTCCATTCATCTAGGGACCAACCGATAAGCTCACGTGCCCACGAGAGTCGCTGCAAAGCGATGTCGTTCTGTCAGTAAAGGCACTCGAGTCGGTGTTCTGCTGGAATAGTCCAAGAAGCCAAATTTCTCCGCACAGTTCTAACAGACAAGTCCCTTGTACGTCCCACATTGATTTCTGCGGTTATTTGACGCAGTGTTGCTTGTCTGTTAGGGTTACGACTCTTTGTCGCCAGTCTCGAAGTGCAGGCGGTCGACCACTGCGCTGTCCATGGTGGGATGTTATGCCTGAAATTTCATACTCTCGGCACACTCTTGACACAGTGGGAATGTTGAATTCCCTAACGATTTCCGAAATGGCATGACCCATGCGTCTAGCTCCAACTAACATTTCGCGTTCAAAGTCTGTTAATTCCCGTCGTGCGGTCATCATCACGTCAAAACCTCTTCACATGAATAACTTGAACAGAAATGAAAGCTCTGCGAAAGAATACCTGTTCTACGCGATGCTACTGCCATCTGAATTTGCATATTGCTATCCCATGACTTTTGTCACTTCAGTGTATATGGATTATATAAAGAGAAAAAGTAGTTAGATTTCTTAGAATGATTTAATTTTTAAAACATTGTAAATAATTGTTGTTAGTACTTTTAAATTTGAAATAGATATACTCATTTGTGTAACTGATAATGTAATGAAAAAGCAATTATATCAAAATTTAGAGCACCTTATGTAAGTTCACCTTTTCCTAAACGTTATCAAATTTTATAGCAATACTCATGCAATGAAACAAACAAACAAACATTGGATTTGGTTTGCCGCTCTACGGTCATTTTTTGCACACTTTAGGCTAATTAGATCAGGACCTACATTTTAAAAGTGGGTTCCTAACCACTAGCAAACATCCATGACTTATCCATGTCTCAACCTGAAGCCTGTGGTTTCAAACGCCAGAACGCTAGTAAGTTGGCTGCAACAACAACAAACATTGGTAGACAATTCAGTCAATAAGCAAATAATCTCTTATTATAAGAAACCAATGAAAATCATTGACTAGATATAAGCTCATGCTAGGGATCCACTAACTTCAAATATTTCAACATTTTCGCTTGTATTTCTTTTGAAATCAGATTTAATTGATAAAACATGAAGAAGTTAATAATGTATAAAAATGGAGGATTACTCAATTGTTTAAGATACAAGTCCTTCAGAAGAAATCCTCTTCAGAAAGATTTTATTTTACTCCATAGAACTGTGGCAGACATTACTTGACATCATGCAAATGATTGATACAAAAGTCTATCTGAATGGTTAATTTTTTTCCTGTAATGTTTTGCTTCTACCAATGTGTTCTTATTTATTAATAAACTCCTCATTTCTTGAGCACTATCACATCATTTCTTGAACTATTTATTCATATTCATCCACCTGTAATGCATCAGCAAGTTTTCGAGCAATTTTTATATCTTTCATGATGAGAAACTAGATGAGGGAAAACTTGAATTTGTGAACAATCTAGAATGGATTAACCCCAGTACCATTCATTACATATACTGAATGGAAAATTATTATGAATACTTGAATGCTCTGAAGGAGAACATTTTTAACTTATAACATTTCATAGAAAACAGACATTCCTACTTGAAACTACTTTCTTGACTTCGTCAAAAAAATAATAACTTTATTTAACAGCAAAAAAAAAAAAAAAATATATATATATATATATATATATATTTTTGGTATACGTGTTTTTGAGTATAATTACCGAATTTTATAAAATGAAATCATCTTATTCAAGTATATTTTTTGGGGATTTAAAAAATAATACTTATATAAATCAAAAAATGGATGTATGTTTGTGATTTTTCAGAAATAAAAAAAACTCATTAAAGATTTAAATTAATGTCATCATTTATCTAAATGAAATATCAAATATTTTTAAAAAAAGATAATATATAGATTATTTTCTACTCGTAGTTGATTTCTTACAACATAAATTCTTTTTCCATAAGAATGTAAACTGCCAGTTTGGCATTTGGTGTATAAAAATAACATTAGTTCTATGCAGTGGCGTAACAATAGGATGCCAAGACGGACAAATTGCCACTGGCCCCGGCCCCGAGCAGAGAAGCTATGAATAAAGGATCCACGTTAGGATCAATAAAGGATTCGCTCCACTTTTATACATGAAATAAAAAGGTCTTTTTCCATTATTGAACTGGCTGGGTTATAAATCCTAAGGAATCATTTTATGTCTTCAAGCTTTCCTGAAGTGTGCAATGCATTTATGTTATTTGTAACAATTGCTTTGACTAAGGTTAGTGCTGAGCGATCCTTCTTGAAATTAAAATAGATAAAAACCTATTTAAAAAATTTTTGGGGACAAGACAAAAATCATCTTATTCTTAAGATGAGGATTAAAAAAAAAATTTGGATGCAATTTGGCTATTCTATCCATCAAACATTCCATGGCACGAAACTTTGATGCTGTCATTGACATTTTTTCTCATCAGAAAGCCGAAAAAAAGAAATTTTAATAAATAAAATTTTTTACTAAAAAACCGGTTATTTTAATTCAATATCCCCTTTAAATAAGGTTCACAGTATCAACCAAAAAATAATACGTATTTTAGTTTGTACTTTATTAAAAAAAAAAAAAAAAATAGAATAATGATACTTTGAATTGAAGGGCCTCCACTCGAAAAAAATTCGCCACGGGCCTCAGATGGAATAATTGTGCCGCTGGCTCTATGAAAATATTTCACATAGTTGTTCAAAGACAGCTTTATTCTGGTTCAAATAATTCTTCAAATTAAAAGACTTTTTTCCGTCTTCATCCATACAGTTTATTTGAATTCAGGGTTCTAAAAATTATAACAGAAGGTATGGCTCAAATAATTGTTTTTTTTTTTTTCAAATTTACTTGAATTCAAGACTTTTCAAATTTCTTCAAATAAGGACTTTTTCCCATTGTCATCCATACAAAATTGGGGTTAGGGAATTGAATTCAGGGTTCAAAAAGTAATAACG
The DNA here is from genome assembly GCA_021605095.1 of Caerostris extrusa. Classification (NCBI taxonomy): domain Eukaryota; kingdom Metazoa; phylum Arthropoda; class Arachnida; order Araneae; family Araneidae; genus Caerostris; species Caerostris extrusa. Next base: position 15,964 of record BPLR01016365.1, on the reverse strand, counting down.
GAAGACATGGTTCAAATAAATCTTCAAATTAAGACTCTTTCCCATTATCATCTATACAATTTACTTGAACTCAAGGTTCAAAGGTTATAACAGAAAGATTGCCGTAAAGTTCTCACAGATTGATTGAAAACTGAATCCGTTCCTTTTATTGTTTTCCAGACGCAGCGGGATTCTACCGAAAGGCGCTTCTGATTATCTGAAGAAGCGCTTCGGCAAAAGTTGCACATGCCTCTCGCCAAAAGATGGACGGCTCACAGGAGAATGTCAATCGGATCATAACTTTCGGCAGTATGCCATCCTACAGGTAAAACTTACTATTCATTTTGCACCTTTATCTCTTCTTGCACTTTATCTTATAAATAAATAGGTTTTACTACATAATCTCAGATTGAAGCTAGCTATTAATATTTCAATTACATATGCATAACAAAAAATCAAAATTTCAGTGATAGTCGAAAAATTAAACCAACGAAATAAAGTCAACGATATGAAAATTTTTAAGCTTAAAAACAGTAGTTCCTTCACCATAACTATTTTTTAAGAAGAAATCCTTATATAAAATTTTTAAGTTCTTACTCCACGTTACCATTATGTAATAATTGGATAATCTGGTGTGACAGCTTTGTCTGGCGTGTGTTTCTGGTTTTAAAAAGAGAAGTAAAACTGACTTTAAATTCACACTACAATTCATTATAGAATGGAAAAACTCTTGTGTAATTTTGTTTACTACTATCATGTTATTATGTAGTTAATTATGAAGTTAAGTTTCAGTTCTTCAAAAAAAAAAAAAATTTTTTTAATTATACAAATATTCCCTACAAACACTTTACTTTTCTGCTTTCCAAATGACTTTCCAAAAAACTTTATGAAAAACTAAAAACACAAAGATAAGGGAGGATTTAACATATTTTTCATATTTAAATTTAAAAACGACGTTTTGCTATTTTTTTAAAACAATGAGTTTTTATATTAATTGTAGAACATAAGCTGTTCATTTAAAAATAGTAATATAAGCCAATGTTACAGGAAAAAGATGTATAAACTTGAATCAAAATAAAAGGAAAAAAACATCTAAATAAAAGCACTATTTTAAATTAAAAAATACTACTGGAGCACTTGGTGCAATATGGCCTATTGCAACTAAAACGAAAAATCTGGTATCTTTTAAAGGGAATCTTTTGATTAATTTTTGATTATTTAAATTTATTTTTGCTACACGTTTAACAAACAAATACGATTCTTTTTTTCAAAATTTTATACTGCTTAACCTAAACCATTTACAAATTTATTCTTAAATAGAGAAATGTTGATCCGAATATGTTTCAAAAACTCAAAATTTATCAATTTTTTAAAAAATATTTTAGACTGAGAGTATTAAAACTATTTCAAATATTAGTTAATTTACCATAAAACAAAAAGGTGTCTTAGTAATAATTTTTTTCTACAAAACTTATTAGTCTTTTGCATGCCTAAGTTAAAAGATAATGTAGAATTGGGTTCGGATCTAGCCCTGTTTCTATCCTGTTCTGTTGCAGCTCTGGTCAGGGGGCTATATCCCATGTAACAGATCCACCGAAGAGGATTTTTCTGAGCACGCTGACCAAATGTCTTCAGATAGGAGAGAGCAGGGCTATGTCCCAGCCCGACTTATTAAACCTCGATTCGATAATTGTGACGATACAGAATGTTGACCCCGCCCCAACAGGGAGGACAAATTGCAGGAGTTGCAGCGACGACAACAGGACACGCCACCCAAGTTACCTGTGGATAGTTCCCAACCCATAGGCGACCTGTCCACTTTCATCGAACTCTCTCCAGATAATCTGACCCGTGTGCCCGAAAAGGGAATCCTTAAGCACGGCCGGCCGGATAACTGGGAAGACGGAGACGATCAGGGGAGACGAGAACAATGTGGACTCATCGAGTGATGTCGAGAGAACCTTGAAGAACATCAACGGCTACCACGAAGAGATTCTGGAGGCGCTGCATTCGGCTTCGCAGAGAATGGGCGACAGCAAACGGAGTCCCTCCCAAGACAGCCACAAGAGTGTTGTCGATGTGAACTATCCGGGAATGGGCAGCGTAAAAGGGCAGAGATGATCAGGACGACATGGAAGAACCAATGCCTGTACCGATTCGGATTCGCAATCTTGAAGACCTACTTCGGCAACTGGAACACCACCCTTTGCAACAGCAGCACATGTCGCCGGCCTGTTCGGACGAGATCAGACTGAGCGAACCAGAAGCGGACAGGCACTACTTGCTCGGCAGGCAAGACCGTTCCGGCAGTGAGGGCAAAGTGGATCCTGGCCTTCAATATCTACTCGGTCGGCTTCAAGCAAGCGGCGCCTCTTCCGCGAAGAGGGGCCACTATTCGCTGGAAGAAGACGATGACATTGACGACCAGAGCGGAGACGATGAAGGCAGCACTTACTCATCCCACCAATTGGTTCGAAGTGCCAGCGAGGAAGCTTTGCCTGTGTCCGGCAGGAGGGACTACTCGTACTCCAGAAAGTCCAAAGATCGACACGTGCCTGAGCCCTGTGATTACGCCCCAAGCCCACCGCCTTCCGAAGACTCGTACGCTAATTCGTCGGAAGAGAACGCCTTTCTGCCACCCCCGCCCCGCCTTCCATCAGGGGCGCCCGAACAGCCAAAGTAGAGACCTGAACCCCTGGGTCCACCTTCGGCCGTATCCACAGGGTCACTGCCCTCAGGCGCTAAAAAGAAAAGGGAAGAAAAAATTCGGAATATAAGGTCAATCCCATTTGATTGTTCTGTAGAATTTGCAGGGAGGACATAAATGAGCCAAATGAACTCTTTTGAGTAACCATAACAGACATTCAGGTACACCATTAACACTTGAGTGACATGATAAGATATACAGATAATTTTGCATATCCACACGGTAGACAACACATCCATGCGATTATCACTTGGAATTTAATTAAATGCTTTCAACTGTCCTTAAAATACATAGAATGTTTCATTTGAAGCTAAAAAGAAATTATTTTTACACGCAAGTAAAATTTTTTTTAAAAATGTTTTTAATGGAAATCAAGAAATGTATCTTTAAATGCCATTAAAAATAATTCATTACTATTCTATGATAAATTTCTAGACGGTTACAGTTGATTGGTAGAGGAGGTTTCATTACATAAATCGGAACTAATGGTAAAGATATTTCATTTGGGTTTGTTCTTCTGATACTGCAAATTTATAACTCCTTATCTCTTTGGGGTCAACATGTTGTCACTGATCCTAGCCGGAAAGCAAATTCATCATTTATTTTCCTTTCTTTATTCTATTTTTACCCTTGATGTTGTGTATTGAAAGAAAGAAATCTCTAACTCTCCTAATTATCTTTTTTTTACCTATTAAATATGATTTCATAATGTCCTTTAGCTTTCTCATTTATATGTAATTTATATTTTGTTAGAATTATCTGAAATAGTAATAAATACATTGATTTTTGGATATAAGTAATGATTTGTAAGTTGATAAATTCATACTTTAATATTTGAAAACTCTATAAGCATACCATACTTTAAAAGAAAAAAAAATTATTAAATTATCTGTTATATTTAAAATTACTTTACGATTTAATGTTTTCAAAAAAAAAAAAAAATGAAAATTGGTATGAAATTCATTAAAAATATTACCTTGAAACATATACATAACAGAAAGATTCCTGAAAATATTTTAAAGGAACGTTTACTCATTAATACAATTTAGTTAAAATAAATAACTACAAAACCTTTGTATCATGTATAATTGAAAATTAAAAAAGATAAAATAACATAAGATAAATTAACATTATAGTGGCAAATATTTAAAACTTCTAAAGAATTGCTCAGCATTAAAAACTGCAATTTTAAATCGAAATAATTGATTTGGGATGCGGTATGCCATTTTTTGTGCCAAGTGCTCTAATAAATAATAATTGTTCACATATATTTTCCTTTTAATATTTTTTATCACTATATAGAGGAAATGCTATTCGGCTAGGATCATTGTATACCTTTCATGAATAACATTTGCATCAACAAATATTTTTTCTTTTAATATTTTAAAAGTGATTTTTTTTATGTTTATAGACTTACTATACTCTATAAAATTTTCCACAGATAACTTAAAATTCAAGTTTCTAAATAGTTTTCGAGAAAAATAATAATGAAACTTACAAAACATGAAGATTTAATATTGTAATTATAATAAAACATACGTGCAAATTTGAAATATGGAGACTAAACTATCCATTAGAATTGGCCATGGAAAAAATTTATTCGTAATATATATTTATAAATTTTATTTGATTAATAACTTTTAATTAAAAACCTTTTATTCCCATCAAATTTTAAAAATTGGAAATTTGAGTTCAGGTTTGGCTCTTTTATTATTCCTTTTAATTGTAAAATCTTCTTTAAATGTTATATTTTCTAAATTATTACTCTTTATTTTATTTAAACAGTGCATTCGCAATAATTTGAATTCAATTATTTATACTTTAATTCGTTGCTATTATCATCAACAGAAAGTAATTTTAGAAATTTCTTTTGTTACAGTAACTGAAATCACGGATAGTTTAATTTAATACCATTTCATTTGAAATGTTTTTTAATCGTAAAGATTACATTTTAAAATGAAATTTTCAATTATTATAAATATGCTTATAATTTTCATTTAAAAAGTAAATTAAGTGAAAAAAATTTACTAAATATATTATATAATTTATATAATAAGTTATTTCGATATAAGTTATTCTAGAAATATCAATGAATTTTAAATAATAAAAAATTTAATCATTTCCTTATTTTTATTTAAAAAACTTCAAACTTCTACTAAAAGTTGAATAATGAAGTTATATAAATTACACGTTATTACTGATAAAAGTCTATTTTAAATTTTTAAAAATTTTAATATATTTTTATTCAATAATTCAATAAATTATTTAAAACTTAATTAAACAAAATCAACTTAAAAAAAATTTTTAACTTAAATAATTAAACACAGGCATTAATCTGAATAATATAAATTAAGACTTTTAACACTTTTTGTTTTTAAAATGTAATATATTTTGATATTTTATTAAGGTACAGGTTTTATTATTTTTAAATATAGCACTTTTATTTTTTATTATTTTATTTCTTAAATGTTATAGTGGAAGTTTTTCTGAAAGAAATATAACAATTTCTTTTGATTAGAATAATTAAAACTACTATAAATTTATTTATTTATCGAGATTCTTCAACAAATTCATTTTTAATTCCCATTAAAAACTCTTTAGTTAAAATAATATTGAGATTGCTGTTAAAATAAGCATATAAATTTTCTGATTAAAATAACATATTTTATGTAGTAACTTCAAATGAATAAAATTTAATATCATCTACAGAATAATTACTAAATTATTAATAAAAGTCTCGCAACATTAGATTTTTTTTTAACCATCAGGTAACATTTCTTTAAATATTAAAAGCTGAATTATGTTAAAGTTATTCACTGTATCTTTATTGTAAATTATTTGACTTCATTTCTAATATCTAAATATATCACAAATTATATGTATATACTACTGGAAAGATTATGGGGCAGTTGCGAAATGTACGACATTAAGAAATTTAAAATTAACTGCTCACTTAGATCATAGGAATATATAATTTTTTTTATCATAAAATTTCTCTGTATTGGTATTAAAAGGATTAGCTTTATAAAAATGAATATTAAGATGCTTACATTGAAATGAGTAGGGAAAAAGCATCAACAGAACTAAATTTCTTTCTTTTTGGTAATTTAGGTTAAATGATTCTGTGTATTGATTTTATTAGTGAAATATTATTTATTCGAAATTATATAATCTGAATTTATAGGAAACCAATACATTTTGTTTCTGGTATTTCTTATACATACAAAATATATTGGCAAAATATAAAACTGAAACCAAAAGCATACAAAAATAGGAAATTGCCGAAGATTAGGTCATCTTAAAATAATGCGATTTTTTTGTTTGAGATAAAATATAATTGATTTGAAATAGTTTTGAAAAAGTAATCTTTAAGGATTTAATTTCACGATTTCATAATCAGACTCAGGGATTTTCCAATATAACCAAATTAAGAAAAATCTGAAAGCCTCTTGGACGAATTATCTCGTAACTCTCTACTATTTTAGATATTTGTTATGTTGTAACCCTCCCCACCTTGTTCCTCAATATTAAATTTGATACGAAAATCAACAGCAATCGATGGCCAACAACTTGCAAAAAAAAAAAAAAAAAAATATCCCCTTAGCTCCTCAATACAGACACAGTAAGATTATTTTTCTTGATAAATAAATGTGCTTTTGAGCGGAATATTTGCTTAATCTTCCAGGTGTCATCTCTACGAAACCAGCGATGGTAATGTGCCAGACCAGCCAAGGTTTCCTCTGCCTCACATCTCCGAAGGCCCAGAAGGAGTATGTTAACTGACCCCGTCGTACTGCCACCCACTACAGAAGAAGGAGCCATAGCTATTTCATAGAGGGAAATTTGCAGAATTGAACTACAAATAAATTTTTTTGCGGGTGCATTCACATAGAAACTCCTTCTCTAAAATGGACAAAAGACTAACGTCGGCAACTCCCCCAAAAAAAAACGATCGTGGTCCTAATTCATATTTGAATGTGGTTGCACATGATCATGCTTGTTCGTTATGAGCAGTGATAGTGGGCAATTAGTGATAATGCGCGCCATTAGTTTAACGCACAAATTATGTCCAATTTAGTTAGCAGAATGTTTGGTTCATAGTTCAAAATTAAGGCAATCGAGTTGCTCAAACTGCTGTCTAATCTAAAACATTAAAATAATGCTTCAAACTTAAAACCATTTAATTAAATTATTAAAGATCTTCATCAAAAATTTAAAATACCTTTAATATCTTTTTTTGTTGTTGTTGTTGTTGAAAAGCAGTTCTTATGTTGGTTTAATAGACTCCAAGAACATAAAATTGTAAATACAGTTGAAAAGCAAATCTTATTAGAACGTTCAAGGTAAGTGGTGAAAAAGCTGATGAATTCTAACAGACCAAAATGTACTGCGAAAAGGGACCAGTTAATAAAAAAGGAAAGCCTTCTTGTTCATTTTTAACATCTAAGTCAGTTTAGAGTGCCCCGTTTATTAAAGGTGATGGGTACAAGTGTGATCCTGTGTTTCCGCAATCAGCTTTTATTAGTTTTAGTGCATCAACTCTATGTCATTTATTGTAAATCTTTTCCAAATCCTCATTACAGAAATGATATTGATTAATAAGGCGAAAACAAGCTGCTCATGTATGCTTTGATCATCCAACAGCGACAACATGATGCTTTTAATTCTTATAACATTTCTGTTTTCAAGAAATGAAGTTTCAACCAGGGTAGGTTGCTCTATTCGGGCTACGATAAACCCTTCTCATAAGTAAAATAGTATGCATATTTCTGACAAAAGAAGTATTCTTCAATTCTTCTCGTGAAATGAAATGAAAAATTGTGATTGGCCACTAGTTCTTATTCGAAAAGTAGTCTCTTCGAAAAGAGACAGCCAAAAAGAATATCGAATGATTTTTAATATTCGAAGTAAAAAAATATGCTATTAGACTATAAACAGATTCAGATGCTTCTGAACTTATAACAGGCTAGTGTAAGTCAATTCCAATAAATACATTATTACTTAATATTTCTAGTATACAAATATTTCCAAATATTACTGTATACTAGAAATTATTTTAAAATATGTAAATTCGATCTAAATTGCGGTGAAGAGCGCAGAATCTGTGATGAAAATTTACAATTTTATCAATACTTCATATCAGAAAACTAAAAAAGGCTGTAAACTAAAAATGCATATGTATCTATAGCATAAATATTTAACTTGCAAAGATTGATAGATTATATATCAGATATTAAAATTAAAAAAAATGTTATATTTTAGGTTAATTTTAATGGTACGTATTTGAAGTATTGTACTAGAAATATTAGCAATGTATTTATTGGAGATGACTTACACTATGATGCTCTGGATTCCGAAGCATCTATTTATGTCTAATAATATTTTTACTTCGAATATTAAAAATCATTCGATAACTAACAGCTATCTGCTGAAAGTTTTCGAAATAAGAAAACTGATGACCAATCTGAGACATTTCATTCACGGAAAGAAGGCGAAGAGCTGCTTTCTTTTTGTCAGAAAGTATACTGCTATTTTATGAAAGAGTTTAATAAACGGCAGATAAGCTACTGGTTGAGCACTCATTCTTGAAAACGAAAAATATTATAAGCATCTGTTACTGTTGGATGTCAAAGCATGCAGCTAAACCTTGTATCAATATCATTTCTGTAATGAGTGCTGAAAAGGCCCCTGATAATGACATAGATGATGCACTAAATATAAGCGATTGCGGAAACTGGGGATCATCACCTGGCGGGGCACTCGCTGACTGCCCAGATGTGTTAAATGAGCAAGAAGGAACTCCTTTGGTAACTGTCCCTACGCCCTTGTCTGGTAAGGCTATCCCAGCTTTCACCACACACTTGAACGTTCTAATAACAGCACCAGCTGTATTTGGTACATGTTCTTGGGTCTGACAAACCAACTGCTTGGAAGCTGCTTTCAACAGCAGCAACAGCTGGAGTATTAGGTATTTTAAATTTTGATGAAGATCTTAACTGGGCAATTGTGGTTTTAGGGTAACGTATTTAATGTTTTAGATGAACAGCTGGTTGGCAACTCATTGCAGTACTATGAAGCAAACATTCTGCTAAGGCCGGGACATGGCTTGTGCGTTACTAATGGCACCACACTATCACTGTCGCAGGCTAAAAACATCAATCTGTATGCAGCCTGAGATTAGGACCTCGTTTTGGGGGAGTGAAGTCTTTGTCCGAAGAATTTCTATGCACCCTGCGTGACTATATTCTGCACAAATTTCTCTATGAAATAGCTATGGCTCTTCTTCTGGCTGGTGAACTGACGGCTGACACTCTGAACTTTCATGTGGGCAACAACGCTGTTTCTGAGATTTACTGAAGGTAAGCAAGCTATTCCGCTCCCATTGTTATCGAAAATATTCTTACCGTATTATTGAAGGAAGCTGGGAAGTTATTTTTTTTTTTTATAATACATTTTCGTATCAAGCAATATTGAAGGAGCAAGTGGGGAGGACCCACAACATAACAAATCACAAGAATGTCCCAGGAAGCTTTTCAGGCCACTCTTAATTCCTGGAAAATCCCTGAGTCTGATTGTGAAATGTAATTAAATCGCTTAAAAATTACTTTTTCAAAACTATTTCAAATCAGTGTATCTCAGGCAAAAATCACATTGATACCTTCTAGAAGCAAATTTCTGCCCACTGTAATAGCTTTTGGTCAGTTTGCTATTTTGCCAGCTGTGTGTATAAACACGAAACAAATATAATTGATTTCTATGAGGCCAGATTGCCTCGAATAAATAATATTTCACTAACAAGAAGCTATCAATACACAAGAGAGTACAACCTAAATTACCCAAAAGAAAACGCAATTCTGTTATTGCTACTCATTTCAGTAATGCTTCATCTTAATATTCATTTTATAAGCAATCTATGCAATACAGAAAGAATTTATGAGATATATATTCTGATCCTAGAGCAGTTAACACAGGATTTCTTGTCACATTTCTGGCACTGCTATAATCTTTCAGTAATATCTTACATATGTTTGTGATATTTAGGTAAGAAATGAGTCAACTCTTTGAATAAGATTACAGTGAATAACAACATAATTCAGCTTTTATATTTAAAGAAATGTTACGATGGTTAAATCTGTGTTGCGAGACTGATATGGGCCCAGTATTATTCTGTGGGCAGAGTATTAAATTTTATTCATTGAAGACACACATAAAGTATGTTATTTTAATCGAAAGAACCACCAATAACTGGCTGCTTTGGCTGTTATGTTGTACAACACTAAAGGATGCAATGGGAATACCAGACTGGCATCTCGATAAATGAAATGCTATAGTGAGTTTAAGTATTCTGTCAAGAAGAATTGTATATTCTTTCAGAAAAACTTCCACTATAACTTTGAAACTAAAATAATAAAAAATAAAGTGCTTTATATTCCCAAAAATAATGGGCAATATAATGTCAAGGCATTTTAAACAAAGAGTGTTAAAGTGCTTAATTTCATATTATTCAGATACCTGTGTTAGTGAGTTAAGAATTTTAAGTTGTTTTTGTTTAATTAAGTTTTAAATAATTTATTAATTAATGAAAAATATATATTAAGAGCCTTTTAAAGAGGCTAAAAAATAGACGCATCGTATAACATCTGAGGAGCTATACTGGCTTCATTATTCAACTTTAGTAAGTTTGGTTTAAATAAGCAAATTTTGACAAAAATTCATTGATATTTCTAGAGTAACTTATATCGAAATAACTTATTATATAAGTATATATTATATTTAGTAATTTTTCACTTGAGCCCCACTTTTAAATGAAGAGTGTAGCATATTTATAATAATTGAAAATTTCATTTAAAATGCGGCTCTTTGATTAAAAAAGCATTTCAAATGAAATGACCAAACCAAACTTATCCGTATTTATTACTTGTGCTGCTGTTGATGATGTGCTGGCGAGGTAAAGTATAAATGGTGAATTCAAGTATTTTAATGCTGTTTAAATAAAATAAAGAGTAATAATGAAAATATCAGCATTTAAGAAGATTTTACAGTAAAGACAATAAGAGCCAAACTGAGCCAGGAGCCTGAACCACAAGGGCTGACAAAGGTAAGGTTTTAATTAAGTTATTAATCAAGCAAAATTTATAAATATATATATTACAGACAAATTTTTTCATGGCCCAGTTCTAATGGTTCCAGTCTCCACTCAGGGCTGCACATTGTGTTTTATTATTAAATCTTCATGTTGCTTAGTTTCATTATTATTTTTCTCGAAAACTGTTAGAAAAGCAGTTTTAAGTTATCTGTGAATTTATAGTATAATGGGATCTATAAACATAAAAAACTTTTTATATTAAAAAGAAAAATATTTGTTGATGCACAAATATTCATGGAGTATTACAATGATCCTGCCAATAACATTTCTCTATGAGTGATAAAAAATGACCAAAAGGAAGATATGCTGTGACAGTACATTGGCATGACGTGGCGCAAATCAGTATTTCGATTTAAATGCGATTTCTTGGTAGTATGCAAGTTTTGATATTTGCCACTATATGTTAATTTATCTTATGTTATTTTATCTTTTAATTTTCAATTATACATGATACAAAAGGACTCATGAATTATTTATTTTAACTAGGCCTTATTGTGGTAAGCATTCCTTTAAAATATTTTCAGGAGTCTTTCTTCATATGTTTCCAGGTAACCTTTTATGCAATTTCATACCAATTTTTCATTTTTTTTGAAACAACATCATGCAAGTGAGGCTGCCAGGCTGGTGGCTGGCTTTTTAAAAGTATGGTATAACATAAGTTTGAAATATTAAGTATATGAGTATCAGCTGGAAATCATTACTTATATCCAAAAATCAATGTATGACTATTACTATTTCCAGCTAATTCTAACAAAAATATATAAATGAGAAGCTAAGGATTGTATAATCGCATTATAGGCCAAAAAAAGATAATTAGAGGAAGTTAAGATGAATAGAGCAAAGAAAATGATGTCAGCAGAATCGGTGACAACATGTTGACCCCAAGAGATAAGGGGATAAATTTGCAGTATCGGAAAGAACAAACCCAAATGAAGCTGTCTTTACCATTAATTCCGATTTATGCGTGAGGCCTCCTACCCTGTGAGCCGTCTAGAAATTATCATAGAATAGTATTTGTGGCATTTAAAGTACATTTCTTGATTTCATTAAAATACATTTTAAATTTTACTTATCTACTAAAAATATTTCAGCAGCTTCAAATGAGGCATTCTACATATGCATTTTGGAACAGTTAACGTTATTAAATTCCAGTGACAATGGATCCGTTGTTGGCTCCCCGTGACGAGATATGCAAAGCCCTCTGCAGCTGTCTTATGTTATGCCCTGTATGGTACTCAAGAAGTGGCACTGCATTCCTCCTGCAAATTCCCAGAGTAATCAGAGGACAGTACCATATTCCGAGGCCACTGCCGCCACTATTACAGCGCCTGGTGTGGTCCCGAAAACCCGGGCGGGTGCATTCGGCACCCTGATGAAGGCGAGCAGAAGAGCATGGCTAGAAAAAACCTCCGACGAGTCAGCACGCCACGCAATGCTCGGAAGGCGTGGGCGTAATCACGAGGGCTCAGGCGTGCCGATCTTTGGACTGCCAGTACGATGTCCTGCCAGCACACAGTACTTCCTCGCCTTCGGGCAATTGGTGGGATGTGAAGTGCCCCCTTCATGTCTCCGCTCTGGTGGGCTGATCATCTCCCGGCGAATGGTGGCCTCTTCGCCCGGAAGTGCTCATGACCGACCGAAGGCCAAGGATCACCCGCCCCTCACTCTCCGGAATTTGTTGCTAAGTAGCCAGTGCCTGACATCACTCTGTCGCTCGTCGATCTCGTCCCGGCTGAGCCGCGATATTTACTGTTACAAAGAATGTTCAAGCTAAAGTGAATCCCGGAAGCATTACTGGCCTCCAATACTCTGTCATCTCTCTGCCCACGCTTGCCCATTCCCGAACCAGTTCCCATCATTCAACCTCTTGTGGCCTCTTGGAGGGGACTCCAGTTGTCTGTCTCTGAGGCCCGAGCTCGCCGCCTCAAATGCCGTGGCGGCCGACCGTGTGAACTCCAGGCCTACTCGGCAGCTCGCTCGACGAGTCCCACATTGTTGCGCAAGTCTTCCACGATCCGTCTCCGTGCCGGCCGTGGCGCTTTCAGGCACACGGGGCTCATTAGCTCTGGAGAGTTCGTGGGTGGACGGGATACTTTGCGCTTGAAGTGTTGGTCAATACTGTTGATATCTGCTTTGCAGCTCTCGCCCTGTTGGGCAGCCAGCGTCAATCCTGATATCAAGGCATCAGGGTTTGCCTGTCTGGCATTTGTGGCATTAGCCAGCATCTGCCGGCTGAACCTGACCCATGAGACTGTTTTAACTAAGCCAGAGATAGAAAATGAAGTATCTAGGCATGCAAGACAATAAAGTTGCAGCCAGAAAAAAATTGTACTAGACACCTTTTACATGGTAAGTGCTTTGTATTTGAGAATAATTTGTACTCTCGGTCTAAAATGTTTAAGGGTGATAAGGGCCACGGTTTTGAATCAGATCAACATTTCTATTTAGAGCACAAATTTATCAAATATTTAGGACCAAGCCTTTCAAAAGAGAATCATATTTATTCTGATTAGCTTCAAATCAATAACATAAAAGCTAAGTTAAGTAATCAAGAGTAATCCAACCTTTAAAACACCAATTTTAGTTTTGATTACTGTGAACTATTACCGAAGTGCTCAACCAATATTTTAAGGCCCAAATAGTATTTTCCCTTTTGGCGATTTGGATTATCATCTTTCTAACAAGCATGCTTATATTTTATTTTTAAATGAACATGTTCCCTACAGTGTATAAAACTCATTGTTTTGAAATAGCAAAACATCGTTTTTAAATTAAATATGAAAAATGTTATCTTTCTTTTGTGTTTTTAGTTTTTCATAGGGTTTTTGGAAAACTGAAAGCAGAAGTGTTGTAGGGTGTTAAAATTTTTTGCTGAAGAAGACACAAACAACATAACATGATGAGTAGTAACAAACCACAGGAAATTTTCCATTCTTAATTGTGAGATATTGAGCCCAAATCGGTTTACTCTTTTAAAAACCCATTTTCAATTAAGCTCTTATCAATTATTACATATTGTGGCGATGAGTAAGAGCAAGATTTTGTAAGGGCTTTTCTTCTTAAAAGTAATTATGTGAAAGAGGCTACTGTTTTAAGACTTTGAAATTTTTCATATCGTTGACTTTCTTTCGTTGGTTTAATTTTCGACTATACGATTTTTGACCATGCATAACATTGAAATATTGGCAGCAACTTTCAATCTGCGGGTGTATGTAAAATATTTATTATAAGATAAGTGCAAGAAGAAAGATAACTAAAATTGCCATCAAACAATGAATCACCCTGTGTGCTGGAGATGTTTATACTAGGGGTGTGATCCGTTGAACTCCTCAGCCAGGCCAGATGCATGCCGGCGCAGGCCCATGTGTGCACTAGCCGGCAGCTTCTTCAGGATGATCGAAGCATTTCGGCTGGGATCCGCTGCGTCTGAAGAGCAACAAAAGGAACAGTTCAGTTTTTTCAATCAATCGCGTTTTCACGGCAAATATCTCCTGTTCTCAAGCTGCCTGACTTTACAGCAGTTCAAAACAGAACCCAGCCATGGAGGGTCTTGGTGAATTTATTCGAACTTTCTCTTTCCGTTTTTTTGAACCACAATTATTACAACTATTTTGTATGAGATGACAATAGAAAAAAAAAGTCTTGAGCTGAAAACTATTTTAGTGTTATCAACAGAACCACAGTCAATCATTATTTGTGGATCAAGCAAGGAAAAGAGCTCTTTTAATTTGCCCAAAATTTATTTGAACCAATACTTTTATATTTGTTCAACTAATAATATTTTTCATAGAACCAGTGGCTGTATTCATCTGAAGCCCGTATTGCTCAATAAGCGTATCATTATTATTTTTTTTAATAAAAGTACAAACTAAATACATTATTACGGTTGATACTGTGAAACACCCCAAGGGGGTATTGAGCTGAAAAAAATTTTATTTATTGGAAGGCTTCTTTCAAGGCTTTCTGATCAAACATAAAAAATATCAATGGAAACTGCATATCAAGCTGTATATCAGGATATTCAAATTGAACAAGTAACACAAGCCTATCCCAATACAATCTCGAAAATGCTTGTGGGCTGTTTTCAAAGTGGCAGTCCCCCAATTTTGAAAATGATTTTTATATTTTAATTTTCAAGGATTTCAATCTAACCTTTAGTCAAGAAAGCAATTGTTATAAATAACATGAAATACCGAGGAATGCACTTCAGGAAAAGCTTGAAGACACTAAAATGATTCGCTTAGGACGCCAACCCAGCCAGTTCTTGGAAGAAGACTGCTTTGTTTTGTGTATAAGAAGACACAATCTGACCCGATCTAACGTGAGTCCTTCTCTCTTTCGGGCCGGGATTCAGTCTTGGCATCCTATCACCCGCTGCATAGAACTAATGATACGACACATACCTGCCAAACTGGTTGCATTATATGAGGAAAAAAATTTTACCATGTTGTAAATCAGCTTGCAGTTAAGAAAATATTTAAAAATATTTGATGACTTCGACTGAATGAAATATTGACGACTAAATCTTTAAATGGTTCTGTCTATCAACCTATAAGTATTATTGCAAATCCCCCAAAACTCTGCTTGAATAGATGTTCATTTTCGCCAAAATTCATAATTATATATATATATATATATATATATATATTTTTTTTTTGCTGTTAAATAGTTATTATTTTGACGGAGGGTCCAAGCAGTTTCCAAGCAGAAATGTCTTTGTTTATTTCTATGAAATGTTCTTAGTTTAAAATGTTGCCAGCTAAAAAACATTCAAGCTCATTAATATTTCCATTCAGTATGTAATGGTATTGACAGTGTTAATCTGGAAACAATTCTGTCGAACCCTCTTTCAGTTTCTCATCATGAAAGATACAAAAAATTTGTGACCACAGTGATTTGAATAATAAGTATTTCAGAAATGATGTGATGTGAATAGCATGAGAATTTATTAATAAATAGGTGATGGCTAGAAGCAAACATTGCGGGAAGAAAGTCATTCAGATAGTTTTGTATCGATCGACTGCATGTCCAGTAATGCCACGATTACTATGTGAAATCTTTCTGGTAGATTTTCTTCTGAACTTGCATCTTAAACTATTGATTAATCTCATTCCTCGATAACAACCACCAAC
>BPLR01016364.1:0-20432 GCA_021605095.1 Caerostris extrusa | reverse complement strand
GACAATTTTGGACTTTAAAAGATTCGATCTTTTGTAACAGTTGTCAAGGACGTTATATTTTATCTTTTTCATAACTTCAGATACCTATAAAGGACAGTATGAGAATTTTCGATTAAAATGGGAAATGAAAGGTTAGATAGAATGTAAACAACGATTAAGAATGGTTTTAAAATATCATCGCGCTGCTTTAATATCAGTTTTCAAGATAGGGAAATATTGAAGAATAATTTAAAGATGAAAATTTTTTTTTATTACATATTTTTTCATTTGGTAGCGGAAATAAAAGCATATCTATATCAAATACGAAAAATTTGATTAATAACGAGATGATTATTGGTTATCTAATAAAATTCGAAGGTATACATCATATGCATTCTATTTCGCAAAAAGTGTTTAAAATGGCTGTAAATTGGCTAGTAGAACTTTTCGGTTAAAAAATCATATTATCAAGTGATATAATTAGTACTAGTAAAAATATGAATATTAAATTTTTTTTTGTGTTTCAACCCATATCAAGAAATAATTTATAATGAAGATCTTTTTTTGTGATCATGAAACTCAATAATTGACAAGCATTTTTATAATGAAAAGTCAAATGACAATAAAAACATATAAAAATAAAGAAACCATAATAAAGTTGAATACTTTATCATTTTCTTTTATTTTAATATGATCTGAATTCATAAAACCAAAAAAGGATTGTTTATTTTATTTTTTAATTAGGTAATTCGGAAAGTGAAGTTTTAAGTAAGGCAATTTTTTTTTCTTTATAAAACAATTTTTGATATAAAAATTCTAATAAATGTAAATTTTACAATTTAAATGGATTGTTGTTTATAAATTACATCTTTTCATAAAGAATAAACTATGTCAAAATTCTTTGAGGTATTTATTATTAAATTACTCAGATTTAATAATAACCCCAATCCTTCTAAATGGAAAATTATCTTTTAAATTCTCGTAGTACCCAATTTCTATTGGTATAACGTCTCAGCCTATATTGGACCTATAAAGGCTTCAAGAAAGAGGGTCTTTCAGGTTCATGGGAACACTTTAATTTTTATTTACAAGCATTATTTATATACAAATATAGAACTCTGGGTTATTATACAAAGAAATGAAAATTAAAAATATAAATTTGATCGCAAGTGCACAATTAAATCACGAGCGCAGTTCACTCCAAAGTCGGAGATTTTTCGGAATTCTCAAGTCTACGTTGGATCTAATTGCCTGGTCTGCTGCAGACCTTATAGGCCTATTCAGTTACTCCAGAGAAAAAAAGAAAAAAAAAAAAAACACTTCTAGTTGTCTTACTGCAGAACTCAGTCCTTTCTTCTCCAAAACCTTCACTTTTCATTTAAGTAGATATTTCTCAACTCATGGTCTATCTCATGGTGATGAAACAACTCATGGTGTAGTTCATATTCAATCTGTTGTTGTTTCGATCTGTGAAGGTCGCACCAAAAATCTTTAATTTCATGAATCTCATTATACATGACACTGAATATCTACTATCAGATTTGAGTGACAGGTTGTTCTCATTAGTACGAAACACTAATTGCATGTAATATAACTATCAACAAGACTATATGTCTGCTGTCAAATTTGAGTGATGGGTTGTTATTATGTACTTACCAAATAATATACATTTCTCTCTCTGTCTTAGGAATGAAATGCCAAAATTCTACCCGCAAGAAAAATGCTACAGCGGGTTTCAACCCGTTACTAAAAATAACCCGACATTCAATGCCACCCAGTTCGAGAGCCTGATTGTAATGAGGCTTTCTATTGGCTGGAGTTCAATTATTTGAGATTTTAGTATCCGATGAAAGCCCACCTTAATACATCATTTATATAAGAAGATATAGTTCGAGGTAGGAAACACTATGTCTTCTGTAAATAAAAAAAAAATTATCAAAATAAAACCTCTCAAAGTCAATAAACAGAAATGATAACGAAAATAATTCTTCTTATAAATAAATTTTAATTTTTAACATATGCAAATAAGACAAATGCTTTTTTTGTTATGCAAATAAGACAAATTTTAATACACCGATTAAAAAGAATTCACTACAAAAATCACTATTTTTGAAAATTTTATCAGCACCAATTTTGAAAATTTTCTGGAATACCTGAAAAATTCACAAGTTGTACGTAAATCTGCGCTTTTCAAAAATAACCATCATTTAAGTATTCTAAGTATTTAAAAAATTTCTTTATTCATGACGCATAAAAAGTAAGAACTCCGAAACTTCTTAAATATTCATGGCTATAAAAATGCCAAATTTCTTGCTAGAGAAATTACTTTCTTAAAAGCTTTTTGATAAATTGAAAATTTCCTTAGCCAGTACAATTTATGCAAAGTAGATGGAATACAAAATATACTTTACTAACGTCTTTGTTTGCTTAAAAGTTTTAGTTTTGTTTAGTTTTCGAATTACAAATGAGAAACTTTTATTCGAAACTATAGGATCTCATTTTCCTTAAAATCTAATAAAAAACATTTATTCTCGAAAACTAAAAATTCTATTTATCTTTCCATAAAGATTATATAGAATTTAAAGACGAAAATAGATATTTATACGTCAAATTATAATAGTTAAGTTTATTGACTACATTTCAATGCAAAAACGAAAATTTTTTGCTGTAATAATAGCAAAAATAATTTTCAACAATGAATTTATATGCTTTTTTATTACCTTTTCAGTTACCAAATACACGCAGATCCTATGAACGGGATTACATAATTTATAAATACTTTCTTGTAGGTAAGCGGCTCTTTTTGACTGTAAAGAAAGAAATTGTTTGGAATTTAATTACTTTTAGATAAAAAAATTATTATGAAAAAAAAAAAAAAAATTTTGGGAAAGAAAATATTGAAAATTCAAAAGTTTGGTAATTTGAAATTGTGTTTCTAATTTATTGAATTCTCCGGAAATAAATGAAATGTATAACTTATATTAATGCAATTTTTAAATTCATAACCGTAAAAGCTTTTAATCTTAAAAAATAAAAAGTATAAAGCTTTATACTGATTAAATATATTTTTCATTTTTAACTCACAAAATTTTTGTACCAAATTTTTTATGCTAATGCTCAAGTAGAATGTACAGGGTCGTTATAATTATTACACTTTCCCTATAAACAGCATCTTTCAGCTAAAATGAGTTACACTCATGCTCAAATTTATTTTTGCATATCCAAAAATATTGATATTCTATGAAATATCCAATCAATATGATCCATGTTTGCAAGAAATGTGTGAAAAACAAGCTTAATTAACTTTATTCAATCAAAAGTAATCAAGCCATTTTTAATATGCAAATCTAGATTTACTTCATCCGACGTTGAATCAAGTCTTTGCGTAATATGAGCATCTGATTGAATTTCTTCAATACATTATTTCATATCAGGTCTTAGTAAATAGGGTTTGTTATGGCTTCGAACTATCATTTGGAAGAACTCATAAGTGACGACTCATAGGCCATTCGGAAGCATAGCAGCTAATCACGAAATAGCCAGATATTTGAATGTTTCAAGACAGACAGTTTCTACGTTATAGAAACAATTTAAAATAGATGGAATTGTTGTATGAAGGTCTGGACTGGTCGTAAAGGTGACAACTGCTTCTGAAGATTGGTATCTTGCAATAACTGTGTGATGTTGCAAGTTAAGTTCAGAGTAACCGCCACTGGAATGCTGTATCACTGTAAACTGTATAGATAAGGTATAATGAAAAATACCTTTATGCCAGAAGGCCAAGGATATGTGTTTCACTGTCTTCACAATAAAAGAGGGATCTCTTTAATTAATGCAAACAGCGTCAGAACTGGAATGAACACCATTGGTCCCATGTTCTCTTTACTGATGTGTCGAGGTATAGTTTTACAGATGATTCTAAACGTGATTACATCTGGAGTGAGTCAGGAACATGAAATTATCCCTCGAACATTATGGAACGTGACCATTTTGGTAGTGAATGTGTGAGGAGGAATAATGATCGATGAACGAACGCCCTTATACGTTTCCAATAGAGGATCTGTGATTGCCCAGAGATGTCGGGATGAAGTCTTAGAGTTTTATGTAATACTTTTCAGAGCTGGGTATAGAACTGATTTACGGGTATAGATTTAATTTATGGACGATAATGCTCGTCCACATCGAGCAAATCTCGTTTATGAAAGAGAAGACATTTAGTGAATACTGTGGCCAAAAATCTCCTGATATCAATTCGGAAGAGATCTTATGGGACAACCTTGGAAGAGCAATTGCAGGTAGACATCCTCCTTCTAGAGACATAAATGCTCTGATGACGGCATTGTTGGAAGAGTGGAACTTAATTCCCCCAAAATGTGGTTAAAAATGTTATTACCAGCATGAAACCTCTTTCTGATATGCGTGTTATAGTTCACAGTTTCAGAGAAATCTGTGAATTTATGCATGTAAAGATAATTTTGGACATGCCTGTAGATTATACACGAGATGCGCTAAAGGAATTTTGGAAAAAAAATTATTAATTCATGAATGTCCACTAGGTGATTTTTTTCAAGGAAACACATTAAATTTTACTTAATAAACGATCATGGTAGAAAGCATAAACAATATAGCAATACAGAACAAGATTTAAAAATAATAAAATGTAAAACTGAGAATAAGCGTCGGTTCTAGGGAAAAAAATCTCAAAATGTGCATGTGTGCAAAGTAGAGGAAGTGTTATGCAAAACATGTCCGTGTATAAAGTAATTACTGAAGTTATCATGTTTAATTTCGATGTTTTCGGCTGTCATAATGATGGTATCTTGAGTTTAACGTAAAGATGTTTCTTGAAAAAAACGGGAATGATTCTGCTGTGGTTCATACATTTTGTTGCATAAAGACACTACGACATGGATCAATGTTTACTAAAGGTGTCTTGGCCATGACTTTGAGATTTGTAGGGACAAGTATAATATGAGTTCCGTCTAGGAAAGGTCGTAAACTTATCAAATCGGTAGTTGTTGAGGCCGTAAACACAGCTATTGTCGAACAATCATAAACAACTGACTTTGGAGATAGTAGTGTAAATGGAAAAAAAGAAGTATAATATTTTGAACAATGTTTATTACTCGACTGCGGAAAGATACATGTAATAAAAAATTTACCGAATGAAGTGAATTTTGAACCGACAGCCCTCTTACGGTAAATGAAATAATATACAAAGCATCTAAATGCTATATATATATATTAGTCTTAACATGCCACCTTCCTTGAAATAACATTTCAACAAACATAAACAATAAATAGCTTAAAGTTACAATACACATTAATATACATAAATAAAAGTGTTGATTGAATATTCAATAAAAATATAATATTTGATACATTAAATGAAATGCTACAATCAACATATATTAATAAAAAAATCTGATGTTTTGATAGTTACAACCCTAACAATATTATCAAGACCATGGTGTAATTGAATTATTCTATCCATTTTCCATTTAGTTGGGGGAAAATTATCATCTTTAAGGAGACATAGATAAGTGAATCAACGCCGGGGAAGAGGTTTTCTGCAACCTGCTTTCTGTTTATGCCCCTGTCGGCAATTTTGCATTTGCTTATGACAGTGATGTCGTATTGTCCTTACTCAATTACGGTGACGAACAGAACAATTTACCAGAGCAGTCATCTTATCTGACTCTAAGGCAGCACTTTTAACAATCAATTCCTCCCTCGCGCCTCAGTCTATTTCCATCGAAAAGTGCATCTCTTGTCTTGAAGACCTTGACTCAAAGGGCAAAGATATCTTTTTGCGCTGGATCCCAGGCCATTGTGGGATCCTGGGTAATGAGAAAGTGGATTGTCTTGCCAAAAAAAGAACAACCATCATCCAAACTTTTTGTAAAGACATTTCTTTTCACTCGATGAAACTGATGATCAGAGACTTTTTCCGGAAAACTCTATCTGATAATTTAGTAAAGGCAACACATCTAAAATCTGGTTTAACTTTATACTAAACATCTCTGATCAGCCCAGATTTAAGGCTGTTGCCCTTTTCAGACTCCTGAGGGGCCATGATTGTTTGGGCAATTATCTTTTTCGAATGAAAGTATTTGAAAGCCCAAAATGCATGCTCTGCAGTCTTGGAGAGGACTAGGATTAATCTCACCTTACTGTCTGCCCCGCACTTGTTTCGTCTACTGTGTATAGTCGTTACTGGGAGGTTAGGGACCCTTATGGGCCTAATGTCTTAAACATGGCCCTTATGGGTTATGTGATTTCCTTCGATTCTTGTTGTTGTTTTCATGCTCCTTGTGTTCTTTTTTTTTTATTGCTTATTGTAGCCTACCATTGGAAATAAAAAAATATCATTAAGTTGAAAAGTTTTTAGTTTGTAAAAGTAATTTTGGTCTTTGTTGCAATCGATACAAATATTCCGTGCTCGAACTTTTGCAAAATTATTGAACCATTTTTTTAACAATGATTTGTATTTGAAATTTCTTCTTATTGTCAAATTGAAACTTAACTACAGTGAAAGTAGCATGGTTGGATATAACTGCTGAGAAGCACCTTTTGTCTTTTCAAGAATTACCCAACCGATTCTAAAGTAGATAATGAACATTACGGAATATTTAAATGTCCACTAAGTATAATTTCAAGGAACAATTGAAATGTATATTGGGCCAGGCTGGGGACAGTTGACGTCTGCTAATTGCAATTGTTTGAATATTGCCAAAACAGATGCATCGACTGGACATTGAGAAAGGTCACAGGTGAATTTAGGTCTGATTATTGCATCAACAGTAATACATGCGTTTTCGTAAAGTTATGATAAGATTCGTAATTAGACCTAATCTGCGAGTGCCTATTTTTCGTGAACTCAAACCGTCTATGTTTATGTTTACACTAGTACGATTTAGTTGCAATAAATTAACACAACTTTCCCTAATGAATGAGCTTTGACTGACTGAATCAATAAATAGCCTACACTTTTGTAAAATGCCATTAATGCTATGACGTAAACAATTTCCTTAATCAACAAAACCATTTGTGTGACAGGAACGGTTGCATTATTGATACTAATAATAGGAAGTTCACTTGCGTGTGTATCAAATCTTGCATCATTTGAACCCTTCTAACATAGAATTGTATATGAGGTTTAGAACAGATTTTGCATATGCTTGAGCGACATTTATCAATGGCATGCGTTGCGAATTTTAAGCAATTTGTACATAGCTTTTATCTTTTCTCTGCATCGAGTTTTCTTCGATCCGGAGTTCTAAAAGCTATCTCACTTAAATAATCCATAATGAGAATTACTTTTGCAATAAACACAAACGTTCTTTACGATCTGTGATGAGTAAGCATATTTATTACTTGATTTTTGTATCTATTTCCATTAACATCAGAATAACTATCTGGTTTCCTTTTGGCGCTTAGCCAATGACACAATGTCAAATACACGATTTAATATGAATTTTTTTGAACTCGGCGAAAAAGAAAATTTTTTTTGCTTGTTTGTTCCAAAGTCCATATGTGAAGTATTTCGGAATCAAGTTTTTCATTAATTGAAAAATAATCATAGTATCCCAGTGCTTTTGTAGGCTGTCTAAGGAATTTTAATGTGTCAATACATTGTTGTGTTGTATCAATGAATTTACATAAACCTGATGCTGATTCATGTTTTAATACAGACTGTAATTTATTTAATGCTGCATTTATTATTTCCGCTTTAGTTTCATAATGTCCCAGTGAGCGCATTCCACACATTTTCGTAAGTCTGATTCTAAGGGTTCGGACCTGAAGCCCGTGGTACCAAAAGCCAGAGTAGTAGCCAATTAGCCATCAGGCTGCGCTTATTTTATTAAATGTAATTTTTTTCTATAAAAAGCGCCATCTGGTGGGCATTTTTAACAATTTTTTTTTTTTTTTTTTTTGAAATTGGACCATATATTCGATGTGTAGTCTATATATCAAATGTAGTTACAATCTGTTCACTTATTTTAACTCTAGAATGCTGTTGATAGGAGAATTTTATTATAACCACCTTGTAGCTATATTTATGTTAATGTTTAGTTACAATGCAACAATTCACGTGATATTCAAATAAATTTTACCACATTCAAACCTACAATTATTTTGTTTTTGATTTGTCAATTTATTTCTGTATTTAATTCACCAAAGAAAAGACGCAATAATTGTACAAACTTTGTACAACATTCTTTTAGTGTTAATAAAATTTTAATTCCAATTAACTTTTTCACATTAAAAGATTAAAACTTTCATTGGTTAATTCAAAGGAAACTGTGCAATTATTATCGATTAAATCTTTATTAACTAACATTTGATTGTAACATTTATCTTTTATTACAACATATTTTAAAATTTTATTTCCTTGTAATCTCTGTTTTAAAAATCAAATATCTTCGGTTCTGCAAATTTGGGTGTCGAATATTTATAAAATTTATCTGATAAATTTGAATATATAAATAGCAAAAAACATTTAACTAATTTCACTAATTATTCGCGTGTCTATGAATGTTTTAAAACCTTATTTTTAAATTCATTTTTATAAAAATTTAGAAATTGCATTTTTAGATTGGAACTTGTATTATCAAATTTATGAAGAAGATCCGACAAAAATTCAAATGTCGATTTACTCTGTTAAATCCAATTAGGTTTACAGTAAATCCTATATTTCTTATAAATAGGATAATAGTTAATCCTATAATATAAGGGAATCAATTTGGGATTTACGTCAATAAAATCATGAAACTATTGACAACTTCATTATAGGAACATCACTTTAAGTGATTTCTCCCGTATGTGGTAATGATTCACAAATTACTTTAATTTAGGCAAAGCAAAGCAGAACTCGATGAAAAGTTTATACTTGACCGCTTTAAGACTTTACTTCGTAATTTTCTTAAAATATAGCAAGCAAATCTTTGCTAATGACCATTTATTTAAAAGCAAATCTTATTTTGATTTAAAATAATTTAGAATTAATAAGGGATAGGAGATAGCAATAAAATAACATCTGTGGTTGGTTAGACGATGAAAAATCTAAAACTTAATTATTGCATTTTAAACGCGAGAAATATTGCATCTAAATGGCAGAACATGTTTCTAATTATTAATAATACATATATCATTTTCTATACTTGACATACGTCTCAATCCCTATTTCACATTCATCCTTTACTGATCAAAGAAGAAAGCTAAATAAACTAATTATAAGTCAAGCGATATGGTGTTACATTAATTTGTTGTTTCTTATTTCACTTGGTAGACAGCAGTATCTAGCCCACGTATCCCACAACTTGTGTGATTTCATGGAAGGAGGGAAAGGGGGCCCTAGCTTCTGTTGGGATGGAGCACCCTTAGGTAGAGTCTGACTTGTCTTTCGTGACGCAACTTTTTTAAGGGGTAAGGTTGCCAGCCCTACACCAAACAGTCATATTAGACCGACACCTACGGCTTAGAATGGATTTCGAACCACTACAAACATCCATGGACTCGAAAACTTTGGCACCGAGCGTCAGAGAGCTAATCACTCAACCATCAGGCCTTTATACTAATTTTGATTACTTTATTAACAAGATAGAACTGAATTCAATATAGATGAACTGATACACAATCGAAAATAAAGTATACGCTCTAAAAAATTAAAAATGACATAATTTAATCTCAAACTGTTTTCCATATCAATTTTTGACTGAATCATATAAACTTTTTATCATTTTACATGATTCAATGATAAATGAAGCATGTACTTGCTTGAATCAATTGATTTCATTTGAAACTAATTTTGATTACCTTATCAACAGCATTGAATCCAATATATATGAATTGTTGTGCTGTTTGTCGTTTTACATGATTCGATGAAAAATGAAGCATATACTTAATTGAATCAATTGATTTCAATTGAAACTAATTTTGAATCAATTGATTTTAAATGAAACTAATTTCGATAACTTTATAACAGCATTGAATTCAATATATATTAATTGTTACGCAATCGAAAATAAAGAATCTGCATTAAAAAATCAAAAATGGCATAATTTATTCTCAAACTTTTTTTCCATACCAACTTTTGAATGAATCATATGAACTGTTTTTGTTGTTTTGCAGGATTCAATGAAAAATGAAACTTATACTTGATTCAATTCGTTTTCAATTGAAACATGCAAAACGACTAGCTGTTTGCACTCTTCAATCAAAAATGCTTCAACTAACCTTTTACTGCAAGTTTAAATGCTTACTTTGAAACAATCTACATTTAAAAAAAAACCTTTATTGTTAAGTGGAGAAACTACTCAGAACTAATGAGGTGTGTTAGAGTAAATCATGCGAGAGTGTATTAGAAGCTAAGAGCTTATCTAAGAGATTTCGAATAAACTTCGGTTAACAGGTACTACTAGACTTACCCCTCGTTATTCTACTTCGGAGGTAATCTTTCAAAAATATTTTCCTTTTTGAACCAAGAAAAGTAAAAGTAGTTTCCAACTTACTTTCCCTTAATAACGAGGGAAATTTGTGAGTGCTGATTGGCCATTGTGGCAACTGGCTTTGGCGTGAATAGCTCTTGATACATTTAGTTTAAGAAGTTGGCAACTTGTTAGAAGATTGGTTGGAAACTCTTTCCGTGTTCCGAACAAACTTTTATTTATAAATAAAGTATTTATGTTTATAAAATAGTTTCTAAGGTACAAGGATTTCTATTTGAGATGTATTATTTCTAATATTTAAGTTATGAAGTTGTATTCAATTAAACATAGGAATTCTAATCATGTTTTTGTTTTACGTTTTATTAAGTTAAGTTAAATAAATTAAATGTATATTTATTTTATAAAAATATGGTAATACTTACTGGTAAATATTGAATACTTATTGGTAAAATATGTAAATATGTGAATGCTTATTGGTAGTAAATATGTAAATACTTATTATAATACTTATTTGTAGTAAATATGTAAATACTTATTATCATACTTATTGGTAATTGGTAATGAAACTTATTAGAAATTAATTGATGTCTTATTTTCGAAAAGTATTATAAAAAATAAACAGAAGGAAAATAACACGTCGACAGTCATTTTACTAACTGGTGATAACAGATATAACTGAGTTATTTCTGAAGTACTTTGTTATGCTAAATCCGAATATAACAACAAAAGTTGCCTATCAGGCTCAGCGTTTTGTAATTTTACATATATTAAAAAATATATTTTTCAGTAGCAAAATGCACTGTAACTCTATTTGCTTACGGTTTTATTAAAAAAAAAGGTAAAACGTTCACCAATAATGTATGATAATATCGATTCCAATAAAGATATCAAATAGACGCAAAAATCTGTCAAAGCAAGTCTAGGGGGCATAATAATCTCGGTGTGTCGTTTACTTGAGTCACTTTCGTTTAGTTTAGACATATGGTCGAGTTAGAAAGGTGTTTATATTAATTTATAGTAAATTATTCGTCTTTACGTTATTTCAAGTGTTTATTTTTATAAGTAAAGATTCTTTAAAATACTACGAAATAGTAAGAATCATTTTAAACGATTTCTGTTATGTTTGCGGTAAAATAACTCTAAAGTTCCAAGGAAGAAATATTACTAACTCCCTTTATAAAAAAAAAGGCACGTGAAGTTTGTTTCAGGTTTCAGATGGGTGATCAGGACAAATCTTGAGCTCCTCATATTTGATGTGAGTTCTGTGTAACTTTTCTTATAGGTTGGCTTAATGAAAGGTGGCGACATATGATATTTCCAATTTCAATGGTATGTTATTTACTGTTATATCTGTATCATAAAAATTTCTGGAATAACAAGCAAGATGATGTAAACTATTAAATATGCTAATACAGATGATTCTCATATCACAGTGCCACCTGAAAATTAGAGCTTACATTCAGAAAATTCTGGCGATGTAGATTTACAATGAAGACCTGAAAAGGACGATATTGAAGACCATGAGTTCTACAGAATCTCATAGAATCAATCAGTCTGAACTCAATGATTCAGCTCTTGATCTAAATTTGTCAAAGAATCAGGCAGAATTGTTGGTGTTCAGATTAATGGGTTAGAATGTCGTTGAGGAGAGAACTACAATTTCTTCTTATCGTCAATTGGAACAAGATCTTGAAAGGATGTTCTCTACAGAAGGCAATTTAGTGTATTGTACTAATGTTAATGCATTACAGAGTGAGTTAGGAGAGCGTCAGGCTCATATTGGAAATGAGAAACCTTTAATTGTTCTTGCCCATGCAGCTCATATGAAAGAGACGTATAACAACATGAAGATTATTTTATCGAAGATACATCAACAACATTATTAAAATATATGTGGCGATTGCGAAAATCATTTCGTCAAGAAATGGTAGCCTAAAAATAATCTGATACCTGGTGAAACCTCCACACAAAGTTAACCGCCCAGCTATTTGTAAATCCTGAACACGCATATCTTCCTCCCTTGCATATGAGGCTAGGATTAATGAAAAATGTTTTTAAAGCAATAGATAAAAGTGGTCTGGTTTCCTGAACGTAATGAATAGATTCCATATGACTAAAATAAATGATATGGTAGATATAAAGGTATATTGGTATATAAATAAGGTAACTGCATTTCTTGGATAACTGCATTTCTTCGCAATAGAAAAGCTAAGAACTATGTAGAACTTCTTTCCTGAAAATCTTGTTGTTCTATAAGCAATGACCATGGTGAGCGATTCCATGTTCCATGCAGTTCCATAACCAAGATATTTTAACAATGGAAAAACGCTATCACGGAAAATTGAATCTAAATTAACTTGCAAACTATTTACTAGACACTAAAAAGTGTTGTTCCTCAAGAAAAATGCAGAGGAAAATAGTTAAAAAACTACATTTCGATTTAGATTAATACATGTAAGTAAATTAAATAAGACTAATCACTTTACAACAAAAGTATGAACTTTTTAATTTCGTATTACAAAAAAAACTTTATCCTCTAAAAGCATTACTGTGCAAACTTGAAATCAGAACAAAATACTCCATAACAAACAGCCATTCTAATTAATTTAACAGACAAAAAATTGCCGTTCTGTGTAACCTGTGACAGTTTTCTAGACAATATTTTTGATTAGTATGTTGGTTGTACCCCTAGATTTACTTAAATATAAATATATGAAATTTGAACTTTTGACTTTTAATTCTGCCTATGTTTTGTAAAAAGGTAGAGCATTTTAGTTAAAAAAAAATGTTAAATTTTTAGTGACTATTTTTCATGAAAATTCCTCATTAAAGTTGATGAAAATTAACAAAGAACTTTTTGTACACAATAAGAAATTACGGATTTATCAAAAATAATATTTTCTTAAGGCGTATTTATTTACCCATTTTAATATTAAGATTTATACTGCTGTATATTGAAGCACGAACGCAAGGAACTTGTTGATTGCTTCATAACTGTTAACTGTACTTCGATAGATTAAAGCTATTTTCTAGGACAGCGGAGGAGGTAATATTTTCTGGTAAAATTTTCATTGTTATTTGTCCATTATTTGCGATTAAATTAGAGAAATTTTAGAAAATCAACTAGGCAGTTTGGGTCAGATTGCTAATTTAAGATATTCTTTCCACAATTACTACTTGTTTTCAAAAACAGCTGATTGAAGCTCAAGATGCTAGAAGGAATCAAATTTTCTTGTTCTTTCATTTTCACACCACATTTTTTTTATCTAGAAACACAGCATATAATAAATAATGAATACTAAAATTTTGAATCATCTATGAATTTTATTTTTTGTGTATAATGAAAATGAAATATTTAACTTTTTGCAATAACAGAAAAAAAGAAAAAAAAAAAAAAAACAAAACCAGGCGATAAGAGTTAATTCTGAAAAATTTGTAGGTGGGTTAAAAGTAAATTTTATGATAAATTACATATAAAATTTATTTTATGACTTATATCTAGCCCTAATAAACTAAACAAACATGCAGAAAAATTAAAAAACAACTACTAATGTAAGAAAAATTATTACTATATTATAAAAATGGAATACAGAAACTCCTTAAGAATGTATTTTGCAAATGTTTGAGGATCTATCCCTTTGTTTTTGAAAATTGCAATATTGGTTATAATTTTGATATAAAATTTTATTGTAATATGCGAATAAATTTGATTTTTATATATAAAAATGATTTCTTTCAAAATTAACTCTGATGAGAGCTTCATCGTTTTTTATTTCACCGATTCTGGTGCATTCTGTATAAAAGTTAACATGTGTATATTAATATCCAATTTTCATTATTCCGAAAATCTTTATTGAACAGCTTTTATGTCTACGTTATCTACATCACGCTCATGTTTCGGAAATGTCAAATTTATAGGTCGCAAATTTCCTCCATATAATTTTCCTAAAAGCCACCAATGGTGACATTTCTTAAAAATTGAGATAACCCTTATAAAAGTTCAAAATGGTATTCTAATTAAAAATAGTTAATAACTTGTGTGAACATGAAGTGTATTATCATTTTGGTACGCATTATGTATTATTATTTATCAAAATGATGTACATTATCATTTTTGTATTTACTTAGGTAGCATTATCATTTTGGGAGAAAAACTCGAGGCTTAACATGAGGGAAATATATACACATAGTGTGTTAAGTATTTGGGCGGAGTTTCGCTTCTTATTCAAATGAATAAGCATTAAATATAATGTTCAATTAAGCCATTATTTTTTGTTGGCTTTTTCTCTTCATAAGACAGTGATGGATGATGTTTTAACGTTGCAAGCATTTTTAATCTTGGATGTGACAAATATGTTCTCTCTCTAAAGTAATGATAAATTGATTAATGCTAATCACCTGCTTTCTTCTGCCTTATGTGAGAGGCTATTTCAATTCATGACCTGAGTGTTTTTTGTTTGTTTTAATTTTTGCATTGTTCAAGTTGAAACATTTTGTCTCTCTTCTTAATTTTTTATTCATAATTTTTCGATGCATTAACTTTATGGTGACAGTAATTATGTGAAGAGTTTTGAATATGATTGATTTCCTCATCTTTGACTCTTGGGGTTCAAAATATAATTATTGATATTACGGATTCTAAACTGAAGCTAGAGCAAAACTTCAGACTTACAAGACTATTTGTGGTTAAAAGATTTCTCAGAAATTTATATATTTTTTAATGTCAGATACTTGATGGGAGATCATTTACCATTGTTACGACAAATATGCACCAAATTCCTCACTCCTTAGGGTGAACACCTCCTAGATACAAGAAGGTATTGAGGGGTGCATCATGGGAAGCACTCTTGGTATGAATAAAGGTCCTATCTAGGCTATTTGTATCAAAACTGTCCAAACCTGCCCCTATCTAAACTATTTGCATCAAAACTACCCCTGCAACAATCTGCTCCTATAAAAACTGCTCCTGAAAACAAATTCAGGAACTATCTATTAAGTTAAAGCTTAATACGTTTTTCTTCTAAATTTTTTTCTGTAGCGTGGAAAAGTTGTGGAATACTTTCCAACACATACGTAGAAATTTCAGATAAATCAATAAATATTTTCCAGTTCCCCTTTGAGCTTTAAATTAGCTGAAAATGAATGTAAACGTTCAATTTTCAGTGATTTTTTTAACTTCAGATTTTTTTTCTTTTTGTAATCACGAAAATGTTAAAAATACATGAAGAACACAAATGCAAAATTTTAGGATAATCAATAAATACCTCCCGGTTTAACTTCAATCTTAAAAGGGATAATAACTTGTACTATCCACACTACAAAGATTGCGCGAGCAAAATCAAGGCCATCAGCATGGAATTTTCCTAGTAAGTTTAGTTTACATTTTTCGTTCATTGCAGTATGGCCGTCTAAATTTTATTGAAAAATAGTATGTGTTTATTGGATTTTTAGGATTGTGTTGAACTAATGGAGTTCTTAAAAGATATAACGGTGAAATATCAGAATCTTTGGAAAATGTAAAGAAGCTGTTGATAGAAAGAAGAAGTAGAGGTGATATTTTTTGTCTTGGTTTTGAGGATCCTGTAAAATTAAGTACTTTCCTACCAACATAATATGAAGTACCTTTTAATAGTGAGAAATGAATTGATAAATAATATAAAATTGAACCTACTTGTTGGGGCTATAATAATTTATGCGACTAGAAAGGTTAAAACAATTTGACAAGCTGCTTCAATTTTAGCAATTTCTAGGGAACGAATATGTAAAATGATTAGATCATATAATAATATTTCCGAAAACATTAAGAAATTTAACTTCAAGAAACGGATGGAAAAAAAAAAAAAGTACAAATAGCAAATATTCTAATCGTAAGCAAAACAACGTCCCATTTAAAATTTACCCTTAACATTGTGTATCTGGAAAGTTCAGTCTTGGAAAAACTATTTCTTGATGACCAGAGGACTTCAAGGAAAATGGAGATAATACAGTTGATATAGTGGCAACACTGAAGCTTAGAAAATGAATGTACAGGTTTATGAAAAAATCAGAAAGTTTCAGAAAACCGAAGAAAAGTGAAATTGCATCTACAACTGTTTTTATGTAAAGATTTGAATTTATATCATTATTTTGAACTTGTTGAGGAGCAACAGTGGCAAGATCTTACTGATAAACTTTGTACGTCAGAGCAATCGAAAGTAAGAATTAGAAGTCTATCATGAACAATCTGCCTTCCAGTACTAGTTAGAGTGTGTGACAAAATGGGTAGGTAAGTCAGACAACAGTAGTAAGTGTACTGCATGAAACAAAAGCGTTCCAATATTATAGACAGTCATAAGCTAAAAAGGGAAAGACAGAAACATCGTATGGAATGCCAAGTCAATATTTTAATTTACTTGCCACCAACAACTTGAAAGGATTGTACTTTGACTGTTGAGAAGACCAAACTTTAACTCAGAAGAACATTGAAGAAGAATCATATCAACAACGAGATCGAAGAACACGTGACACTAATAGAAGCACCTAGCTGAAAATATGTAATTCATGTGCCACCAATTATCTCTTCTGCTAAAAACATTATAACGAAATTTTGTAAAGCACGTTTATAATTTTCACTGTCAGCATTAGAAGATGAGATCTCAGTAAATATAGCATACAAAGGAGGTGTTTTCCGTTACGTTGAACTATTTTTTTAAGAAATCTTTACATTAATTCGCTCATCAGATTTATGGTAATGAGCTATTGTTCAAATATCAATGCAAAACTTGAACGGTTCTGTAGAGTTATGGTCCATCTCTGAAGTAGATACCGGACATTTCCTTTTGGTTTGTTTGCCGGATATCGAACTGTGTTTTCAGGGAATTGCTGGTGTGTTGGGTTTATGGAATAGAAGTATAAACCTAACAACGAGGGTAATACAAAAGTGCAACGTGAAAAATACAACGGGATAATCACCATGCTGTTTCAGACACTATTGAAATATGTTATTAATATTTAAGTTACCAATAAGTGAACAAGACAAAATGGAATTTTAGAAGAAGGATTTATATTGCCATTTATAAATGATAATAACCATACAATGTTACAATTTATCGCGCATCCAAACATTTCATGAGAATAATTGTAGTAAAAATAGGGGAAAAAGTAGAAAAATTTGTTTAGGGAGATAACAGTGTTTTTTTTTTTGCAAAATACAAATTTAACCCTATTACACTTCATCTTCTGTTAAATTGAAGAATCTTTTTCAATTAAATGATGCAACAGGAAATTTTATATTGGGTTGATAAGAAAGTATGTTAGATTTTTATCATGTATTTAGATGGTGAAAACCAAAATTATTTTCTTGCCTGTACAATGTATATAAAAAAAAGTAAAAAAAAAAAAAAAAAACTGAAATAATTACGTGACACAGTGCATTTGAAGTATCGGGTAATTCAAAAGTAATGCTTACAATAAAAAAATCCCAATGATATCTCTAGTGAATTTACTACAAAACTATAGATGTAACAAGACAAATAAAATAATATTTCTAAGTTTCTGTAGATGTCTGATATGAACTTTTTTTGTGACAAGGGCACATGTATACACAATAACTTTGATAGTCGTGCTAGTTTAGCTTGAGTTATTGCTTCCACAAAGTCGCCTATCTTTCTCAAACTGTTTCACCCATTTTGTATTGTCGTGTCAGGGAAAAATAAAAAGAAAATAAGGTACTGTAATAAGAGAAAATGAAGATAAGAAAAAAAAAGAGACTTCTTTAGAAAATTTGGCCAGAAATGTCTCTGAGTAGTAGTTACCGATAAGTCTTTGCGTGTTCTAACACACAATAAGTTTTTCTATGGTTAGTACCACCATTTTGAATAACAGCGCCTCTAGTGAGAATTTCGGACATAAGAAACATTTCAGTGTTACCAAATGGAACTTGGGTAGTTATACTTTCACATTTTACTAGTATTTATGTGATAAAAAATATATTCATTACATAAATTAATTTTTTTCCTTCTAATGCAGCTAGCAAATAGACCGTGATCTTCGCCATAAGGGCTGCACCGATGTTACTCACTTTGCATTACCCAGGGGCACGTGTAACTTGATGGTAAGCCACGGACGCGGAGTAACAATGCTCCCGCAAGGCTCTACGATCCTATTAGGACCGGGACCTACGGCAAAGTGGATTCCGAACCACTCAAACACCCATGGCAACACCGGGATTTGAACCCGATACCTGTGTTACCGAACGCCAGAGCGCTAGCCATTCGGCCATCAGGTCCGCGTAATTAATTATAAATTGTGTATTAAATTTTTTACATCAGTTATACATATCTTTTATTTTTGCGCTATTCATTTCAGATATTTTTATTTAACAAATTTTTTGTATTGAACAGATTAAAATTGTGGTGAAGGCAAAAGTCTGTTCGTCCTTCAAAAAACGCATTGATAACAGAAATTTCTGTCATAATAGTTAATTTTTTCTGAGATTACAAAATGTCTTTAATTTATAATAAATGTGTACAAATTTGTTGATTTTAAAACTGATCTTAATTCAAACAACAGTAAATGCACAAGAATTTTTAAGCATATTAAAAAAACATACTGTATTAACCTTAAGATTTATTCCATTTGTAAATATATACTCATCATAAAATAATTTTTAATTTATTTTTTTTTTAGTATTATTATCGTTAAACTGTAAAAAATAATTATAGTTTATTTAGGTTCTTTTTCACATGTAGTACTTTCACTTATTAATGATAGTCGTCTATTAATGTTTTCATAAAAAAGAATGGCCAGTGACTAATCGCTAATGGCCAGTTTGGCTAGCTCCCATGGACACCTGTAGTGGTTTTCGAAATCCACTTTAAACCTTACGTTCCGGTCTAATATGATTGTAAAACGTTGGATGTAGGGCGGCATAAATACGCCATAAAAGAAAACATCTTCTATCTCGAAATCTGCCAGTAGGCAAACGGCCTTGACCAGGGGCTGTTGCCTCAAGAAAAGATGGATTTAGTTTTATCGCTCTACTGTCATTTTGTACACACTTTGAGCCAATTAGACCGAGACCTACAGTTTAACGAGGATTCGAATCGCTAACATGCATCATGCCCCACCAGGATTCAAACCTGTAACCTGTGTTACCAGCGGCCAAGAAGCGCTGGCCATTTGGCCATTAGGATGCGCTCAAATGAAGAAAAAATAAATTATAAAAACCAGCTCTTTCGTGTCTATACTCTAAATATTCATCATAATACCAGATGAATATTGGGTTTTGATTTATTTATCTCTCTATCGAACTATAAATTTAAAACAATATTTTTTACTCTAATTTTTAACAGTTCTCAACATACAATTAAAAAAACAGTTCCTTTTTTTTAAAACTATATTGATATGGAAATTTATATATAAATCTATAGATCTAGATTTCTATATATACTAACCCTCTAAATGAAACTGACCTCGAATGAAACTTTAACCTAACGTCTTTCAAAGATATTTTTCAACCAATAAGATATCTTCTCTCAAATCTTTTAACAAGACTCATTTTTTTATTAAAAGCCAACGAAAGTTAAAAAAAAAAAAAGTTGATCGTTTTACTAGAAAGGCTCATCCATTTAAAGTTCCGAGCCGTCAACTATCAATAACGTTCCGTTTGAAGCTCAAGTTATTTGATCTTCATTTAATATGAAGTCTACAGAGAGAGAGAGAGAGAGAGAGAGAGAGAGAGAGAGAGAGAGAGAGAGAGAGAGAGAGAGAGAGAGAGAGAGAGAGAGAGAGAGAGAGAGAGAGAGAGAGAGAGAGAGAGAGAGAGAGAGAGAGAGAGAGAGAGAGAGAGAGGAAAGAGAGAGAGAGAGAAGAGAGAGAGAGAGAGAGAGAGAGAGAGAGAGAGAGAGAGAGAGAGAGAGAGAGAGAGAGAGAGAGAGAGAGAGAGAGAGAGAGAGAGAGAGAGAGACAAGATTTTAATTTTCTTTTTTCCCCCATGTTGCCTTTTCTTGGAAAAGATAACCC